>VBVQ01002328.1:12387-25798 GCA_011636635.1 Tetramorium simillimum | reverse complement strand
TATATATATATATATATACATACACACATACACAACATTGTGAGCTAATATTTCGTATATTTAGAAAATATGATTAATTACGCGCATAAATGATTTCGAGATAGGTAATTCATTATCTATATTAATAATATGTTTCACGCAATATGTGCATACACCTGATTACAGTTAATGTTATTTGTTATTATTATTTCATTGCGGTTATATCTCGGACGACGTTTATTGCGATCAGGTAGAGAATTGGTTTTAATTGAATAAATTTCCGACGAATGTCGAGTAATTATTTTCACAAAGAGCGTGACATTTACGCAATTGGTTCAAACAATCTCTTTATATGTACGAATCTAATTACCTTGATAAGATTTCCAATCCGCAGTAACGCAATAGCGAATCAAATGCGAGTCGTCACATGAAAAACTTGGAAGCATGGAAGCATCCTTTTAGGATTGTCAAGTTTAGATGGTCTCAGGCGATAGGTAGACCTTAGCTTTAATGCAATTTTACCAGCAATTTTACGCTTCGGGCTTTCCGGAAAGCCACGCAAAGGAAGGGAAAGCTACGCGCTACAACCGTTCCTACTAGGGAGAAAAAATGGAAATTCCCTCGAAACCTTTTTGCCATACCTACTCTCCCGAGAGTGTCGTAAACATCGATGAAAGAAACCTTTGAACTTGTCGCCAATCGGAAACTGCCCGGATTTAAATCTTCATCTCATAATTACGAGTGCCTTGGGGCAGAAAATTGACATTTGTGCCGCTGGGCTCTTCCTGTTCTCTACAAAAATATGTTGATCCTTTCACCGGAATAGTGACTTGGCTGTCCGTTTAAATGTTTTATACGAGGATACGCTCTCGACTACACCTTGCTAACTTTTATCAGATAAAATGCTTCGGTGAAAAAGAGAGAGCCCAATAAATTAATAACATGAAAGCACAGAAAATATGTATCTTAAAAAAAAAAAGATTACATTTACTACAATATAAGTAGATACTTTCTATAGTCATATATTATTACTTTATTATATATTAGACTTTACTTAATAAAAGATTCAAAATGTAATACTTTAATCCCTTTCTTAAATCTCTCTCTTTCGTTCACGGTAATTAACAATACAAACAGCATAACGTGTTTACACATAAAGCATCACAAAACTACGTGCTCAATCTCGGGATCTATCGCCTCTTGGTGAGCTGACCCGTAATTGATCACGGCCTCTCTAATTATGAAGTTTAATGGTTGCCGTATTCAGAAACTGCGACTCCTCATAAAACCACATCTCAGATCAGAAGCGAGTAATAACCCTTTCCTCTATTGCGCCGACTCGAAACTTTGTCTACGACCCTCTTCACCATGTACGCACGAATCGCCGAAACGGTCGCGGCATCGCGGCAGTCAAACGCGTTACGCGCAAAAAAAGTTTGATCCGACATCCGCGAACGACTCCTTTTTCCCCTGTGAGTTGCCGGGGTTTACGAGAAACCGGAACCGCCAATTATCGCCGCCGCAATCAAAATGCAAATGAGTATTAATCGAGTGCATGCCGGGGTAATCGCTCGATGCATCCTTTTTCCGCCCTTTCCGCATTTTCCGCCGGCTAGAATCCCCTTCTCGCCCCTCCGACCGTCCTCTCCGACGCTCCCTGGCGCGTTCTCCCTCTCATGTCATCAGAACGTTCATGTACGTATATGCGTGCATGGAACGAGCCTTGTACGGCAACGGCGCACATGCGGCGATGCAGCTGCCGTTGCTGCTGTACAAGCGCTGTAATTTACCGCCGGTACAATTAGTTTGCGTATATGAACTAGAGGCCCGTTCGATGTAAACTATGAATTCGTATCTGCGCGGTACACACGCCGGCGTGTTCACCGCGCGAGGATTGCGATTAAATGCAAATCGTCGAAGGCCTCCAAAGACCCCATGGGAGACCGTGGCCGAGTCGTCGCACCGCGCCGCATCGCACCGCGACGAACACCCTCCGAGACCAGACGCGACGTGTTCTTCCGCATATAATCGCACAGTAATTGGGTTCTTGAATTTATGCGGGTGTCCCTTTATAGTGCGATACGCCCGAGAGCGTTAATTAATTTGCGGATCGATTTTATGGAAATCTGAGCACTTTGCATCGCGCCGGGGAAAAATCCCGGTAAAACATAATTGTTATGTCTGTTGTATCTTTCGTTTCATTTGTTTAGATTAGTTTCTTAAAATTAACTCTTTTATAATTCATCAATGATTACATAACACGCGAGAGAAAATATCTAGATAATATTTTAGAACATTGTTAAATATTATCGATATATTCTTTCACTCAATGTTCTTTTAAACAAGAACTACTTCAAAGCCATATAGGTGATTTCCAATAAATTTATCTATCCTTCCACGAGGTCTCGTTAAAGCGTTATACCTGTATAGAACTTTCTCTCGTTACAATAATCGAGTCCTGTGGGATAAGGGATGAAAATGTGATTTCAGTAGCATGTGCACAATACAAAATCGGTAGTTGCAAGCAAAGCTAATAAGGGAACCAACGTGTTCGGAATATAATAGCCGTTTGCTAACAACCAGCGCATTTGCATCTTCAAAGGTATCATCTGCTCCTGTATATTTTCTTTATGCCACAAGCTTTACAAAGTATTCGATTCAATAGCTATATAAATATTCAATCTGTATATTATATATACAAATAGTAACACGTGTATAATCTGGATTAATAATCTATTAATTAAAATGTAAAATTTTAATTGCAAATAACATAAAAACAAACTTTATAAAAACTGTCTTGTACAACGTATGTTCGTTAAATAAATACAAATTAAAAATGACATTTCCAATAATCTCTGAAAATATTGTTAGAGAGAAGCACATCTCCGGATAAACAATTCGAAAAAAATTAAATGGCTGTAAGATCGGCTGGCAACTTTAATACAAACAAAAGTAAAAAAAGAGGGAAGGCCAGACTGCACTATTTAGAGAAATTGCAAGAGATACGGATCAACAGAGACCTTTGAAAGTGTTCGCTGTTGTTGCTCGACTTACTCTTCGATATTACGAGTCATTCGTTAACGCAGATTAAAGCGACTTTGTAATGGACGACGAGACATCCGCAGACCGCCCTTCTTGAAGATTATCGCGACTACGTAACGATGGATCGTACCCCCTTAAGAAATTTTCTTATCGCTGTAATAGCTCGAGAGCTCGTATCGGGCTTTCTGTTTTTACGTTGTTCAAGGACTTTCTTTTACATGGAGGAGAAAGCTGCCGTCCGGGTTAATTATCTTGATGGAGGAGGGGTAACATGGAAGTAACGTCGAGGAAAGACACCGCGGACCACCAGTCTGGTTACCGAGACGCGGTAACGGGATTATCTTAGTAACGCGGTAATTTGACCGCTATACTCATCCGTGAGTCGAGGAACTAAGAAATTAAGACCGTAAAAGCATTACCAAGGGGAGGTACATGAGGCGAAGAGAGGGGGGGGAGAGGGCCGTAGAGTGGTGAATTGCGCGTGACACGCTCCAGTCGTGAGGAATGAGCCTCAGGCGGGAGAAAAACTGATTAAAATGTAATCTAATATGCCGCAACCTTACCGCCGTTATCCGCGAATTCTTCTACGCTTCTTCATTCAACCCTTTTCGCCACCTTGACGCATTATTTGCCATTCTACCGCTTTCTGCGTATTTTCCTTGTACATCACTCGACCTCCAGTGTCTAATCACCGTAAATGCGTCGCGCGTCACGTCAGTCACTTTTCTACCAGGTTCCCTTAGCTACGCATTTTTCTTTCAACACGCACAACCCTTACTATCGGGAAAGCAATGGGGTGGAGTTTAGCGTACCGTGAACAACACATGAGATTAGCGTTATTATTTTATCGATATAGTAATTCTTTTAAAAATTTTTACAGCTCGTAAAGCGCATTATTTACAAACCGATGTAAATATGTTAAAAAATATGTTTTTTTTATAAGATATTATTATAAGTTATTTTTAACTCTATTTTCTACAATGTAATATTTTTGCTTAAAACGACCCACATATATGCAATATTTTAATTTTATATGCAGTATTTTTAATTTCATTACTTCACTTTTGTCGCATTATTTTTGTTAATTATGAAAATATACATAAGAATTATTTTTAAAAATTATGTCTCGCTTTATTTCATTTTAAGTTGTGTGTTTTATTTTATTTTCATGTTTCATAAATTTTTATTTGTTGTTGACGATTATAGAACAAAGAAAGATTTCATTGCGTAAAACTAGAGTTTTTCGGCTTAGCATAACGTCAGATATAGAAATGTGGAATACCGGGAATTATCTTGTTTTTTGACAAAAGCAAATCATTTCAAAGCAATCATCCTCTCATCCGTTTCAGTTTTTTGATATATTACAGCGGTTCCAAGAACGGGTGATAATCTGAGCAATCTTTCATGCCGCGGTAAGGAAATCTCATTATACTGTGCTAATCGAAAAGAAGTAAATAAAATGTGTAGCTGACTCGGCTCTGTTCTTTATCACGGCTATCACGATATATTATGCAATTTGGTTGTATATGAACATACTCTCTCTATATCTAAGATTAACTCTCTTACTATTATCCTAATTATCACAATCTCGTTAACCTTTAATGCAGATCAACCAGCATCGCAAGTAATTGGGGTAAAATTCTCCGCGGAAGGAACGTAATAGCACAAGGTAGGGTGATCGTTTGCACGCGTAAAGCGCAATTAAGGCAGGAACATACGCTGAAGCGACTAACTTGGTTGTGTGCAAATTGAAATCACCCGAAGGGTTCGTTAAGCTAAGAAAATGTGTCAACGAATTTGCATCGAGTGTCAGAACTAATCAAAAACATCGGGATAAAGTGTGCAAGTAACACACTGCAAAACACGTCTTTTCTTGTTATAATGAGTCTCATCAGTTTGACGTAAGTAAATTGTCGCTGGAACACGCAACTACTATAATTATAGGCTTGCGCGAAATTATTTGACAGGAAAACATACCTTGTACATCGACACACACGACTTTTCCCCCTCTGCCTCAAAGACGCCGTCGTAATTTGCGAGAAAGCCGCGTGCCTGAAACACACAAATATGAGAAATTTAGTATTTCTTCTTTGTACAAAGAATGGAAACTTGTCAAAGTTATTATTTTTATAAATTTCTTTTTCATCTCATTTTCTACTTGTATGTTAATTAAAAAAATATATGTATTACACATCATTCATGTATTATAAAATATGAATATGAAATGTTATTCATTACATAACTCATTACACGTACTTAATCAAGCCCGTTCTTCAATTAACCCTAATATTTTTTATTACATGTATAAATGCTATGACGTAATGTCGATGTGTATAATTTAACTATTTTTGTCAATTAGACATATTTTTTTATAAAATTTACATTATAAAATTGAGAAGTTTTAGTTTACTCATTTATGAATTTAATTTACGAAATTTTTAAAATTTAGTTACTAATATATATTGATTTTAAATTATTGTTGAGAAATATTTAAGTTTAAATATGTTAGAAGAGAATGTAATATATTAAAAAGTTATCCTAATCTTGAAAATCTGACAATGAAGAACCTTGACAATGCGGATAGGTGTATGTGTTATTCACGAGAATAGGGTTTTCTACAGAAGTGATCGAGACGATTTGTATTCCCCAGGATAAACTCAGTACTCTAAAGTTCGCTATGAAAGGTCCGGAGAGGCTTTTATCAAATTTAAAATTCTCTATTTCTCGAAATCCTTGCAACCGGATTTGCGATTTATTTAAATTTAGAATTTCTTACTTTGTAACATTCGCCATTCGTAAGAATACACGAGTGTGGCGATACGTGCATGTTAGATAGTGAAGTCGCATCTACATGCAAACATATGTAGTGTATCGGGAGAAAAAGAGCAATTGGAATGCTTCGAGGAGCTTCGATCGAGAAGCGAGCATAAATAGCCTCATGAATACGTGAAGTGTGCAAATGTAGTGTAAAATACGACATCATGAACAATTCGACTTGATATCATGTTAACATCGCGCTCATTATTCTCGGACAAGTTGCACGTGTGTGTATTTTTAAATACAGATAATATATACATTCCTCTTCTCTACCTCCACTCGCACATATACACACACGTTTTCTTTTCTCTCTGGAATATAATACGCAAATATCCAGTAGATATTTTATCTGGATTTAATATCTCGCAGATAGCTAAGAGTATGTAGACGGAACGTGACAAAGTATTGATCGTTGGCAGGAAATAAGAGGAGGAGCGATGAGAAATTGATATATAAGCTGGGAGAAATGTGACGCAAGACGCGACGGCGGCACGCGGATACCAATTGTGACGAAAGAGTCGCCGGGACAAGGGGAGGAATGATAAACGGGGCAAAGTAATGGGAAAAAAGGGACGAAGGATTGATACGCAGATGCACACAAGTGCGGCGCATACTGGCGCAAGCGGACGGAAATCGACAGTGGCAGCGAAAATCAGGCACATATCCGGAGAGAGGCGCGCCGAAAAGGAAGATCGAAAGAATAGCTAGAGTAGAGGGGGGGGGAAGGGACGGGAACGAGCACGCGTGGTGAAAGGGACGCGAACAAACAAGCATCGATTTCAATGGGGAAAAATCGAGGAAATCCTGCGCGGGAATAAGAGCGTGGGGATAAGAGCGGAACTTAAGGTAGGAAAAACGAGGAGCGGATACATTACTGCATGCAAGTGCGGCGAAAGGGGCTGCGATCGGGCGCACGTTGATCGCAATAAGAAAATCGGGAATACGTTGGCAGAATATAGAAAGGAGGGGGGGGGGAGGCTTGATACCGGGAGCGGTATCAAGAGAGCAAGGACGCGAGGGAGAATGGATAGGTGCGGAGGAAGGGCGGAGGAAGAAGAATAGGGAAGGAGCGCACGGCTGGCGGAGCGAGAGAGATAGCGAGGAGGAAATGGCAACGTTTTCGTTCCAAGGGGGGCACAAGGCGCATGTCTCCTTCACCCGCAATAACCGGGGTGCACGTACCCACAGTGGGACCTCGAAGCGGTGGGAAGGGAAGGGAAGGGAAGGGACGAAAGGAGAACAGCCCGATCGCGAAGGGGTGGCCGACAGGGACGGAAAGCACGGGCCGCTCGACTTCATGCGCGACAGTATATAACGCGGGTAATACAATTTGTCAGAATTTATTGCCCCTCGATACCCGCTCTCGTGCCCCCCCTGGTAGAATCGGCTTTCTCGGCACCGAACGCTACGCTCGCATTTGCCGTTCGCTCTCGAGCTTTCGACAAACGCGTAAAACCACTCCGCGACCCCTGGTGCGAACGGTCCATTCGTATTTATGCAATTCGTCGGCATTTGCATCCGATTGCCTTTCTTTGGGCGATGGTAAAACGTCGTCGATAAATTAATCGGATGATTTATTGCGTCAACTTTTTAATTTATAATGTTGTATTTGTTTGCAACAAAGAACTGTGATATTCTTTGTAGAAGAGAGATCGAACATTAATCTTCGCGCGATATTTCATCAATAATATATTATCGTAAAATTTTTGATGTTCTCATTAGTCTATTAATTATTAACGTACTAATAAATTAGCAGATCTGTCAGTCGAAACCATTCCGTTTTTTCAACATTGGCATATTGAAGGGATTGAACTTATCACGTATTGGTCACGTATTGGTTCGTAAAACGCAAACGTCCGTGTGGCTCCAACTCTCGTTATTCTACATTCTGTATGGTGGGAGAGAGATTCACGTTTCATTGCTTCGTAAAAAAAGTTTCATTAATTCGTCTGTTCGTTTGCAAGTAGAAAAAGATTTTTTTGTTTGTCCTATTTAATCTGCCAGATTCCAATATCAAGGGTCCGTTCATAGTAGACTCGAAAGAGGTCACGGGGAGTCTAATTGGCCGGCGAATTTAAAGAAATTCAATAGCGAGTACTACATCGGAATAACGATCGCGATCGGACGCGGGTATTATCTATTGATCAATTGATTATATCGTCGTCGAATAGATCAATCTGCTTAGTCGTGGATTCTGATGGAGACTGACATGAATAATTAGCCAGGTTTCTCGAATTGCTCGTAATGCTGTGGTCTACATTTTTAATTTGCGAATCCGTTTTCGTCATCTTAATCCCTTTTTCGTGTTCCTTATAACAGTCTGACGAATGTAGGTAAGAAAGAATAGGGACAGTAGAGATGGGAGAAGGTGACTCCCTCGAGTACAGCCAAGCTTCTGCAACGGTGCAAAACGCAGCGCTTTTGCGAATTGATCGCACACAAGAAGTACATACATATATATGTATTATATATATACACACACACACACACACACAAGTATATAAACGCATATGTTGCACACACAGTAGTAGTACATATGTGGACACTACGCTCCTCCGGAATGGTTAACAGTCACCAATAAGGTAACATTGTTGGTTTGGCGAGGCAACGGGGGAAAAGGAAAATAGAAAAGTGATATGGTGGATATCGACCGGGTAAGTCCCGGAGGAAAGAAACGGCAAAAATAATCACCGCTGTCTGTCGATTAAACCTTGAAGCAATTAATATCGTGACGTCTTTGTAATATCACATCCAGCAACGAGCAGCTGCCATAACTGGATTAATTAAGTTTGTTTTTATATTGAAGATCGACATTACTGGAAAATAACTACGTGCGTCGCACTTATTTCTTGCCATTAACAATCTTCGAATCAATCAGCTGTTTAGTTACAGAATTAAAATGTTAGTTAAAGCCCACTTTATTTAACAGAGCCATCGCGCTTTACTTGTTCTATCTTTCTCATGCACAAATTTTATAATGGATTTTAGCGCGTGCACGCATACACGTATGTATTAGGAGCGTGCCTGAATACATAGGTTGTAGCGTTGTAGCGCATGAACCATAGGCTCTACTCGACCACCGTCGCCGTAGGGCGAGAAACTACCCCGTGGCACGCGAGAATGGCGAACCGACCATTACGTCCACCTAAACTACCGCACATTCCCTTCTACCGCGTCCTCATCAGCTCTGCTTCCTCGCTCTCTGTCTCTTTCTCTCCTGATCACCTTAAGGCCGCAACACTAACGTGTGCACGTGGATGTGCAATAGGGGCCGGTCACGTAGCTGAGGGGCAAAGAATACTTAATTGTTTGTAATTAATATATTACATGCCGAGTGGTAAGTCCCGAGCGCTACTACATTACCCGATAGCCATCGCTTATTTACGCCACCGCGCAAGGGTCTATCGAGCGTGCCTACGTAAGTGCGCTCACGCGTATTCGCGAATAAGCGTTTAGACGCGGCGTTGCGTGGCAATGCACGTGTGTCAGTGTAACGCAGTGATACGTACGGTGATGAAAGCGATGGGAGAAAAGTTGTCGGTCGCGAATGCACAAGGGGAATGGAAGAGGGATGTTATATGGGCAGGAAAGGTATCTGATTAAATTTATCGTAGTTTTTTAGAACCGCATCTCCACGTCGCTGTACACCGGTATGCACCTAAATGTGCGCGAGTCTACTCGGCTGAAAAATACATGACGCAACGCGTTTGAATAATGTTGTAAAATTATTTTATTCTTGCGAATAGAACAGTTCTTCATTTGGATTTCGTTTCTTCTCTTTGAAATATTATCTTTCGACAGAAAAATACAGATACCGACGCAGATTGCTAGTTATGATCAATTTTATAAGTTTACAAATTGAAATTTCACAACAAGATTTTGTTTAATTTTTCATTAATTTTAACCTTGGAATATCTCGAGACTTTGTTAACGCGTTGAGATGATGTCTTTTTACTGATAAGCGACGTTTATGAGACACTTATCTCTCTTTATATTGAAATTCTTGAAGATACGTCAAATATCAAAATACAGGAACTACTTTAACGTATCGAAGAGCGTGCCTCGAATTTTCGCGTAACGCGTACATCGCTCAGATCGTTTCTTCAATATACGTTCCTTCGTCGTGAGTTTGCGCCGCTTTGTCTCGCACGACTTATTATCCTCTCTAGAAGACTCGACGTCACGAGGATATTCATTGCTACGGATTCGATATTTTCCCCCGAGTGACGTAGCCCCAGGAGTAATTTCACGAGAGCCGCGCCGACTCCACTTCGGCATCCCTCTCCGGCCCTCGATCTCTCTCATCTTCCTGCCTCGTTGCTGTCTCGTTCTGGCCCTCCATCCTTACGTTCCTCGTGCCAACCCATCAGATCGCACGAATTTCCATGAAATTACGTAACGCCGGGCGCACGAGCGGGACGAGCGGAACCGACTGATAATTACTTTCGATCGTAACTATGGTAATGAGACGGCTAATTATAAAAAGGGATTACAAGCTGCGTCGGGCGAAGGCAGAAGAGACTTTCTTATGACACGACTCAGATACGACGACAGGGACAACGATTATGCCCGACACTTGAGTTACGACTTTCGCGACAACTAACTACTTTTAATGAACAGTCGCGAGTGTAATGAATAGAAAGTGCGCCCGCCGTTGACAAGCTAGTTCGTCGGTCTGGCGAACGTTATTTTCTTCGCTACAATTTCGAAACCCTTGCTGCAACGTATTTACGTTATTCACATATCATTTCGTTTGATTTTGCACAGTATAAGAGTTTGCAAGAAATTTTTTTTATAAAATTCTTTGAAAATTTTTAAGTGAACATTACAAATTATCAGAATTCAATATTACTACGAAGCTTCTATTAAATAGTCTGGTTGAGTTTATGCTATTTAATGTATCAGCAATTAAAAGTAAGACATTGATTATAAAGCTGAAACTAAAAAGTACGAGCTTAAATTTTCGATTATATCATGTTTGTGATAAACACATCTATTTTTTTTTCATATATTAGATTTATGCTTGAAAGAGATCGATATCTCAATTTGGATCATTTTTACCACTCACGTTCTGCTTCCTGCGATACAGGATCGAGTGGCCGGGATTGAAGCTTTCGAAGCATCGTTCGTATCGACGAACAACGAAAGCAGAATACCAAGAGCGTTTTTGATCTCGGTGCAAGATTGTAGAGAAAATGCGGATAGAATTTGTGAAGTTTAGTTCTTTTTTTCGTTACAGATTCTTTTCGTATTAATCACTCAAGAATCAAAGTAAATTAATTATTTATTTTTACTTCAGTAGACCTCGTAGACTTGTAACTTAATATTATACAAATTTATTTTTTAATCATACATTTAGCCAGATGTGTATTTTCACCGTACATTTTAGGTGTAGGTCTGATCAACGTCTACTCTAGACGTTACGTGTAAAGTTATACGATTTAAAGCTATATTCATCGAGTCTCCTTTACGTGTGTCTTTGTAAAAGATAAAGCTTATTATTTATGGGAACCCAACAGTAGGAAAATTAGTTTTCTCGTGTATAGGTTACCAAGCCGCGGAAACGGTGGAAAATCCGGTAGTAGCGGTTTAAAGGAGGTAATAATTCGTCGGCAAGGGCAAGATAGTAGCGGTTGCAGTAAAATTTTTCTCGACCCATGATTTGTTGGTAATGTACTTTAGACTTTCCTGATGAAAATGGGAAATAAATTTCCGGAAACGTATAATGCATTTTGCGCCGCGCAATTTCGCACGATCTCGCGTCTTTCTAATCAGTAGACTATGCTTATCTTTCTTTGTGAAGTTTTTGTCATCAGCAAAGCGAAGTAGAGAATCGTTTTATACGAGAATAGAAACTTGGGACTATCGCGTATATATCTTGAACAATTTAATTAGCCGAATACATACGTATTTCATGCTGTCGTGGCATGGTTTTTATTGTGTCAGCTTTAAAATTATTTCTCTTATTTCTTGTATGAGCGGGCTGAAGCTTTTTAAGGCCATTTTGTGTTTTATCTAAAAGTTCAATGTGAAGTAATTAAAATTTATACGTCGGAATAAGACGCCATTGTGAATAATTAATAAGCTCAATCATAATTTATATTATACTGCAGTGCACAGACATTCCAAGCGTTTGCGACGAACGTTTGATGTTAAAGTTCACCACAATTCTATTATAATAAATCCGCTCACACGCAGTGCAGCAACGTTGCTATAATCATTATGTAAAGTTGCGGGGCAGTCGTTTGCACCTGTGGACAGTGAACGACTTTGACGGTACGCTCGTGCCAGCAAGAAAAAAAAATGCACAGCAGCAGCGTTCTACCTGAAAAGATTCTTCGACCGACTGACTGACTGTACATACAATACGACTGTGTTGACTGAGCAGAATTTAAACCGAGATGCTGTTCAATGAAGAAAGGGAAAAACAAGACAAAGAAGAAGAAGCAAGGAAGACGTAAGATAGAACGAGTGTAAAAAAAGAGTGACAAGAGAGCGCGTGAACCGAAACGTCGACAGTTCCGTCCACGTACACGCACCACTGACTTATCGCGATAGCATTATACCTGCATGACCTGCGCAACTGCACGTTGTAATTGCAAATGTCTCGAAAGGTTGGGGCCCGTTGACCGACGAGGTCGAAGTCGTTGATAAACCTTTTCACATAACCGTTCGTCATGTCGCGTATCTGATCGAGGAAAAACGTGGGAACATTGTACGTCTATGAATGGAAGAGACCGTAAGGGTTAAATGCCACGTTTTTTTTTTTTTGGTCTTTTATGTGTAGTTATACATATATTTCTTTTATATCATAAAAGATCAGAATTAAAATCAAGTTTATGTAAATACTAAAAGATTAAATGCAATTTCGTCCTGTTGTTGATTATCCTATTTTCGTGCTAGTTTTGAGGGCAAGAGAGTTCTGATAATACGGATTAAAACTTTCACTCGCACGGCTCATGATTTCGGTGCGACCTACAGAGTTTCGGAAGCGCGTCGGTGAAGGACCTTACTCATTTTCGTAATAGTTAACGTCATCGCGACAGTCTAGTAATTTGCGACTGTCCAGCGCAGAGCAGCACAACGAAAGTCTACCTACGAACTCAACTAGTGTTTTGGCGTTTGCCACGGAGGCGTACATTATACTCTGCTAACTTGCTAAAAGTAGCTAAGTGTAACGACACCATGAATAATGATATTAAAGGCCATGATGCCGTACAGAGAAAACTGTTTTACAAAGTGTGTGTCCGTGTGCAACCTATTACATGCATCATACATTAAACATGAAAAAATTGGGACATTATGCTACAAAAAATTCATAAAACAGAAAGTTAAATCTGTTAAATCTGTTAAAAGAGATTGTTTTATCGTGACTAAAAGTTTAATTAAAAGTCGTTATTAAATTACGAGCGTCAGTTCGCTTTCGTGGTAAATAACACTTTAATATTTACTTAAAAAAAAAAAAAAAATAAGATCTTATTCTCTAGAAATGCTTTCTTTGCGCTAGTATTTATTCACGATTGTATGTATCTCTAATCAGAAGCTATATTTCTTTATAACTCCGTTACCCCCC
>VBVQ01002327.1:0-21610 GCA_011636635.1 Tetramorium simillimum | reverse complement strand
GGGGGGGGGCGCCTCTCGATAGCGATCGTTGATATTACTTTTGGAATATTCCGGCTCGCACATAAAAAAAACGACGGTATAATCTGATCATCTCTGACGGTTGATATCGCATGCTACGCCATACGCAATACTTTTTTATGCATATTTAAATATATCCTACGAAATACTGATGTACCGTTGGAATATCCCGCGGACATTGAAACGCTCCTCTCGGCTGCCGGCTGTTTGACCATTTTAAAGTTGATTTTCCATTCCGTTCCAAGTTTGCTAAAGAATTTATAATCGGGGAAATCCGATGTGAAGACGCAATACACACTTTCCCTTTGTATTAATTTCGCGTGAATATGCATGAAATAAATGTTGAATAGACTTATACAGAATTGCTCCAGATACATATATATAATGTTTATACAGCGCGCGAGTGTACGAGCGTAAAGCCCCCGGTGACGGTGGGAGATTTTTCGCCGAACTTCGCCCTCGGAGCGTGCACTCAGATTTTTCACGCGGCGCGTATAAATGCGACGTGTGCGTAAGAACAGCTTATGAGGCATCACTCATGGATTTTCGGTAAGAGATCCCCTTTTGAGAGGGATTGAAAGGGCTCCGCTCGCCGCGGTCTGAAAAGTGCGCCGCAGTCTAGGTCGCGACGGCGAAATTCAGCGGGTTCTTGATGTAAAAACTCTTCAAGGCAACTACACGAGTGCCACGGTGCTCGCTCGTAAGTTGGTGACACGGGTCCTCGGGAAAGTTTTCGGGGGGGAAACGATTTACTTAGAGTACAACCGAGGTGCGTTTCAGTTGTACGCGCACTTTATCACTCGTATGCATGAAAATCTCGGGCGCAATGCAGCGGCAAAATTGTCAAAAGTTATTCTTGCAAGATGCATGCGGTAACGAGCGAAATTTCCACCCGCCACGAGAGCTCGCCCGTCATTCGTACACGCTCGATAATGAAATGCATTATTATATGTTAAAATGTATCAAATTATTCGTTCCTCAAGATAATGAACGATTTATTTGCTTGATTTAAATCATTTTACGTCAGTTTATTCCGGAATGAATAAAATTCAAAATCTAAATTTCATATTAATTTGTAGCAAGAGAAAGGAATACACAGAGAGATAGAATATACATATTAGTACAGCAAAATAAGAAATAAATAAAATGTAAAAAATAAATGTACAAAGTGATACAAATGTAAAAAATAATATAGGTACAGTAATATAACAATATTATAACACACGGAATAAAATTCTCACGTTACTTTAGTACGAGAGACATTTCGTTGCTTGTCACGCATTTGTCGCGTGAAGATTCGAATGTAGGTAAACTTATTTTCGCAAAGAACAAGCTCTAATCGAAAAGCTCTCATTTTACATGTCTTACGGTAATCCATTTATTTTCCGGCGCTCGAAACTAATCGGATATTCACAAGTAATCAGAAACTCAGTAAAGTTCGACGTAAACCAATAAATTTCAGACACCTGAAGATGGGTTCGCGCACAACTTGAGAACAGAATCCCGATTTAACGCAGCCGGAGGAAAATTTCCTATAACTATACTGTTTTGGGTTGGGCGTTTTCCGCAGACTTTCTTTGACGGTATCCTCCTTAGTCGAAGCTCAACCGCCTTTGAGAGCGGAGAGTTTTACAAATTTGCGACGATTCGGATAAACGAGTTGTCTCGCGAGCGTCTCCGGGAGGAAGATCCCTTTGGAGGAATGGCTCTGGGCATTATTTCCCTTCCTGCCAATTTTTTGGCAGAATGTTGGCACTCCAGAGGGCACATTACGGGGGATTAAAGTACCGCAAGAAGGGTTGGCTCGAGGCGAAAAGATTTATCCTAATCGATCTTGAAACGATCACCTACATGACATTTTCAATAATGATAATACCGAGTATCAGCGATCAATCACTCGAGCTTTCGCGTAGGTGCTTCCTGCATGCAGCGCGCCCGCGCGATATTTCCCTATCTGTCTGACGCGGAGAGACGGCTGTGACTACTGTGCGCGAGAAGCCGGGAACCCCGATAAAGCGCCTTCCCAGGATGTTAGTCGATCGGGGAGCGTCGCGCTTTCTTTTTTCTTTTTTTTTTTCCCCCGGCAGTTTACACGGGAACAAGAAGGGCCGGATAATCGGGTATGCAAAGCCTTGATAACACCTACTCTTAAAGCGCAGGATACCTGCGTTACCACGATCCGCGCTTCCGGGAGCTCGGCTGGCGCGAAATTATACATGCGACATGTATAGAGGGTGTCTCAGGAGTCAGGGCACTTGACCTAAATACCAGAAGCTAAAATAACAAGAATAGCTTTGGGAATATGTCGAGAGAAGTGTGATCGGAGCTTTAAAGGATCTTGATACGTTCGCGAGATGAGAAATTTTTATAGACTGCAAAGTGTGCTCGTTAAAATACGATTGTTAAAAAGATTTTGTGCGCGCTGTTGAACTCGTAGTGTCAAATTACACTCGATTCGAGCCATTTTTAACTACTCCATAGGTCGCCGCTGCTCAATATTTCGTTAATTTTTACTAAAAGGAAGGTAAAATTTTGACTAACATGAAAGTTAAATTAGATATATTGAGACTTACTCAATATGTCGCTAATTTTATCTCATTGTTTTAGTCAAATTAACCGAATATCGAGTAGGAGCAGGGGCAACCCATAGGAGTTTACAGCGTAGTCATGGCAGCATTAAATTATTAAACGGACGATTCATACAAAAAACTAACAAGAATTTAATTACACGAGCGAATTAATTAAATATCATGTAACAGAAATAAAATTTGTGGAGAAACATTGAAGAATTATTCCTAATTGCAGCCTGTTTCACATCGCCCTACATATTTCCCTGTACGTACTCAAACGCAAAGTACACACGGATATACCGCGACGTAACCTTTGATTGCAGACGAGACGGCATATCTCAGGCCTAAGGTGTTCAGACCTCCCCCCCTTTCTTCCTGCTCCCTCGCTCGCCGTCGAGTACATGTGAGATTAGCGTTCCGGGATTCGGGTAATTCGCGAATTCAGTAGATGGGAAATAGAGAGAAGGGCGGTAGGGGGGAGGGACGGGGAGCGCGGAGGAGCGAGGAGGAAGTAAGCGAGAGGGAAACGAGACAGAAGAGCCGAAGTTTCGCCGTGGAGGACCGACGTCTTGTCCCGGGCAAGTTTCGCCAATGAGGTACCGAATCTTTCGTGCCATTGGCGCATGTGAGAGGCGGAAACGCGGGCGGGCGTACATCGAAATCCACGGGAGTTCCGCAGCGGCGGCGGCAGCCCGCCGTGGAACTTCCGCGCGCACGATGTGAGTTTGTCCTATGCGAGAACAAACTCTCCTCCGAGAGACAATCTCGCATAATGCACGCGGGGACATCATCTGCGGGGCAAGCGCGCTTTCTGTCTCGAAACGATTTTACGTACTTTCTGTATACAAAACTCCGAAACTCCGAGTGCGCGCGAGCGCGAGGAACGAGCGCCAGCAAACATTAATCGCCAGAATACACGGGATGAATCAATTATTACTGTGCGTTGTTTGTCATTTTTACACGTAATTTATTTCAGGCGCATTCCGATCGTGTTTTTAATATGCTTACCCATCTATCGCGAGGTATAAAGTGCTGGCAAGGATAAAAGCAGCGGGTTATCAATTTGACAAATTGAATTTGCCGCGCTATATAGATGTGTGCTAAAAATGAAACTTATATCAAATACCAATTTACATATTATTTACTTATTTACATACTCTATTTCGAATTTTGTATTATTAATATCGCTCTGCAAGTACAATACCGAAAGATGATAAAATGTTGAACGCACATGTCAGTTGGGCATCACGCGGTAATTGATGTAAATGGTTATTTGCAAAATGTATAGTTATAAAGAGCGTATCAAGATTTATGCAAAAAAACATTTAACTCTACATTGTTAAGGCACATTAATGTAACGGCAGCTAGCTGCGTATTAAAATGGTTATAAAACGGGTATGAAATAAAAATTGAATAAAAAAATATAGTTGCAATGAAATGACGTCATATCAAATTAGTAGACGTCGCGCAGGCTTAATGCCATTCTACCGTATCGTGTTATATATGATGCTATATATGTATATACATACATATATATATGTATATATTATATATATTTTATATATATATATAATATATATACATATATAAATCGGATATTCCATATAAGCGACGCGAGCTATTGAGATGAAAAAAAAAAAAAAACGAACATAGCGGAAAATACCATTTTTGTGGTCGCTTTTATTTTCTGTAAATGTCACAGTCTTTTATAGAATGCTGCATGCGACCGGCGCTTATTAAATGTTATCGGGCAAACGTCATTGAAAATAAAATGAACGTACCGCTTCCGCGCCGGAATATATAGACCACCCGGCCTTTTCAAAATAAACAAATATGAGGTGAACCGAGCTCCGGTAGCTTAACAATACAGAGGGTCGACAGATGCGAATAACATTTAACGAAAAATGTCAAGGAGGGGGGGGGCTAATACACAGCCTAGCAGAAAAGTGATTACGATACCGTCATATCTAACGCGCCGCGTACAACCTTTTGATAAATAGCGGCTATGTGCTAAAAATCGAAATTTTTATATGTTTCGCAATCCATGTTTCTCCTGGTCGCCCCTCACCCCCTCCGCGATTTATTAAATTCACGCTGCTGGCAACCGGTCAACCCGGTATATACGGAATTGAATGCGCGCGCGTTAATTTCGTTTCGCGTACAAATGGCTTTCCTTTATTTTCACAAATTGCGAATGCACGTATACGTATACTTTGACAGCTGCGAAAGGGATTATCCCACATTGTGTCAAAATGTTTTATCGATGTCGGCGACGGAATTTATCAGCGCGTGATGACTAATGGATCTGCGCGTCTTGTCCGGAATCGAACTTACGTGAAAATATATTTTCCGGGAGAGGATCGGCGAGAGAGAGTGAGAGAGAGAGAGAGAGAGAGCGAGAGGGAGGAAGAATATTACAACTTACAGCGGAGGATGGACATTACGCCGTTAACAATGGACGCGGTAATATTGTGTACTTCAGCTTCGTATTACGTGTGATATTTCGGTTTACCGCAGCATAGTTGATTACCTACCTCGGAATAACTCTGGTTTACCACTGCATAGTTGATTGGCTATATCGAAATAACGCGAGTTTATCAGTTCAATGCATTAAAGCGGCACACGCGTTACGCGTCACGTCCTGTCAGCATTGTCCGACGTTATGATAAGAAGTTTTTCTTCCGGGGCGCCGCCGCTACGTCGCGCGAATTCATGAACATTCCTCGCCACCGGTCCGCGACAACACCCTGCCAACCGTTTCTTCAAGTCATCCATCTACTTTGCGCCCGCGTTTCACATATTAAACTTCAGTTCACTTCAGCGGAAGAAAATCGGTGGAAAAAAAAAAGAATCTATGGGCAACGTTCCTCCTCTTTTATATTATATCGAGCGCAAATATTCTTACATCTCTCTTCGAGTATGAAAGCTTGCGTTCGCAATGTAGAAATGAGATCTTTAAAATTTCTATCGAGTATTCCAGGTATTCCGTCCTACGGTTCATATACGAATTCTTTGAGCATTTTAGTGTTGTGAATCCATCTTAATATTTTGAGTGCTAGCTGTTTTCCATTGACAATCCCCTAAGTTGATAAATTAAGAAATTTTTCAAATATATTTCGCTTTAAGATATTTTATTCGTAATTTATATAATTTAAAAGCCATTACTACTTTCTATAAAATAAAACAGATGTAATACAGAATAAAATAAAATGTTTAAGAAGAATTCGACACACAATTTCAAATATATTTGATTGAAAAAAAAAAAAAAAACATTAACGCACAGAAAGAAAAAAATATTTGACAAAGACAGGATTTTGTGTGCCAATTTATAGCAATGGTAATTTAAATACTGTCTGATCGTGCAATGGAAAAAATGGAACACGGCATTTATTAGCCAGTAAACTACACACAATATGGTACATAATACTAAACAATAGGATTCACGCACAACACCATGTGTTTTTTTTGAAAACAGGAAATATCGTATCATAAGCAAAACATACAATGGACAAAAAATGGGATACAATGGGGCTTACGTGTTTGTCCTGTTTTCCCAGGACGAACTGTACAATACGCAAAAATCCATTAGGTATTTTCCCGACCGTCGGGCGGACGGAAGTATCAAATCACTCGTATTTTGAGCAGAATCCATTGGAGAGCCCAGATTCAAAACACCAGGATATAGATTATCGGCGGACGACACTTTTCGATTCCGCGAGGTACGAACGTGATCATAAAATTGGGGTTGCCTACGGAGACATTGGTAACATACATTGCAGCAGTGCAATCTATTGATGTACACTGCTGCAATGCTGCACTGTTCAAAGCTGGATTTCGGTTCGTGATTACAAAATATAATGATAATTAAAATAAATACTAAAAATAGAATTTGTTAAAATTATGTAATTTTTCAGTTCTGAAATTACGTAATGTAGTTATTACATGCATTTCTAAAAGATAAGAGCCATAAAAGCATTTTCATGTGAAAATTTTCAGTTATTTAAGAAGTAAAAAAAATGCCTTGTAAAAAATCAACAAACAACTAACTGACGGATTTCAAAATATACCGGAATAAAATATTCTCTTCTATTAACATACATATATCCAGTAGCGATTTCTGTCAAGTCGATAGAAAAAAATATCTTCACATCGGGAAATAGTTTCCGTAAAAAAAATTCAGTGATTCCTGGCTCTGATACGAAACGCGTGTTTCAGACATTGTTAATAACGCAAATAAAAAAAAAATCGAGAAACCGAGTACTTAAATGTCGGCATTTTAAAAAATACACGACAGACACGACTTCTTTTTTCCTCGAATTCAAAGCACTACTCTGCAAATCTGTATCCCCCGACCTGCCTAGGCTATCGTGAATTATTTCGCATCCACGCGCGAGAGGTCCACGGAGTGGAATCGTCGGAGTCGCTTGGCGCGGGTCCGACCGGCACGTACACCAGCGGCGGCGACGAAAGTTGGAACGCCCGGCGGGGTGCGCCGGGCAAAGGGTGAAAGGACGGGTCAGCCGGCCGGAAGGTAATGGGGAGCGTAGGTTATACCCGTGGCCGCTCAATTAAATCTCGTCGACGTCGCGTGCAGGAAAGCGAGCGCGGCGTGCACCGGAGGCTTCCTTACCGATTTCGAGTGGGTGGACCCCGCTCTCAGAATTTATTAGCCCGTGCGACCGACCGACTAATCCCAACTCGGTTAGCCCGGGCGTGTGCGACTATTACTCGCGGAGGAGCGAGTGTGTTGGTTGATCGCCAAGATCATCGGCGATGCGATCGCAAATCACGCAAAGCACGAAGAAGCAATCGTCCTGCCGTTATCACCTCTCCGCCCGATGGTCTTTTTTTTTTTCCGTCGAACCGAGTTTTAATATAATTATCGGCACGTTACAAAGGAGACGCTGTAGAAATCGCAGCTAACGAGGTTGCGTACGGCGATATATTGTATACTAAGAGACCTGATCTAATTCTACCCGAACATAATCTAACTTGAACTAAACGGATTTGATCCAATGTGCGCTAATCTTGAATATCCGCTACGTTCGAGGCTTAATTCAAATTGTCATTCAAGTTAGCTAGATAAACTGAATACACTGAACGCAATAACTGCTGAATGTTAAACTTAAATAAGCTCGGAGAAACGTTCAAGTACTAAATTAAGAGTGCCGTCAAATTTTGCCTCTTTTTTTTTTCGTACTTTAACAATTTTCCAATAAATGACATACCGAATTATAGAAGCTTAAATGTTGCAATTCTGTCGGGATTGTAACAATTTGGACCGTTCATTTTCAAAACGGCTAAAAAAAATAATACTGACATTTTATATTCTTTATCTACTCGTCCCAAGCTTCAGTTCATGTCATCATTTATTATTGAAAAATTTAAAATACGAAGAAAGGACTAAATATTTATGAGCGCTTGGCCACTTGCGCTGAGAGAAAAATATAGTTACTTTTTGGACTCGACCACAATTTTATAATATTTCTAACGATAATTGTGGTCAACATAATGATGCATATAGTTCAGTTAATCATAATTATTCTTAGAAATATTGTAAAATTGTGGTTGAGTCCAAAAGTAACTATATTTTTCTCTCAGTGTGGCTTTTTTCAAAATTTGTTTTATCTTAATATGAGGTTTATGTTGTGTCGCATTCGATTTGATTGAGCTGTATTGTCAAAATCATCGAGTGTGCAAAGTTGAATCTTAGGTAAGCACTTATATAGTCTAAAACCGACAGCATTTTAGGGCGCTACGGTAAAAGTGGAAAGTGGTATTTTTTATAGTTACCTCTTTCGGGGACTGGCTCGCGCATACCCGAAAGGAGCTGGAGCTCGCTCTGCTTCGAGTAGTTGATGTTGGGTATGTTCGCGGTGCAACGTAGGTTCAAACGTCCGTTCGTGTAATGAAACGGCTGAAGAATGAGCCTGATCTCGCTCCACTGCATCTCCTCGTCGTCCTTCGTCCGCTGTTGCCTCGTCGCCGTCGCCACCTGTGAACAAATCAAGCGTGAGCCCGTCGTCGAAGTACGTGTGAACGTTGCGTGAAAAGGGATTCGCGAATGCTAAAGGGCAGACGGAACGGATGAGGTAAGGGTACTGAGGAAAGAGAAAAGAGAGAGAGAGAGAGAGAGGGAGCAGAGGAAATGTAAATCTGCTTTCAACGATATCCGTTCATCCGGAATCGGGAGAAGGTGAATTCCCACCCTGTCTTTTCGTCATCCCGCGCGTTTAACGGCGTACCGCGCCAAAGACTTTCCACTTCGGTGGAAAGTTAGAGGACCCCGCTAACGCTTTCTGCCGCCCCTGTTCCCTCGATTAATGTACTTCCACCCTCCTTTTTTCTCTCTTTCCGCGTGAAATCGCTTCTCGTCAAGCCGCGGTGGCAAAGAGCAAGCCCGAAAGTATTGGCCGGAATGGCCGAGTTCCGGCTTTCTTAATGGATCATTATTGTCCCGGAAGTCGTGATAGCGTCGAAAGTAAGTTATTCGAGTGAATCGTACGGTCGAATAATTTGTAAGTAAATCGCAGAAAGTTTGCCTAAACTTTCGCCGATGTAGAACGGCGGATCGATAGAACTGTAGACGTACATTGATGTTTTATCCGATATTTACAAATTCGTATTTTACATTAATTAATACATTGTAAAGAGAGAGAGAGAGAGAGAGAGAGAGAGAGAGAGGAAGTTATAATCGAGATAGAAAAAGTAAATATCGGAGATACGATTTATAAAAAATGTTTCAGCAATAAAAGTTGAAATGATTACTTCTGATAAAAATTTACTCTCTCATTTAATTAGTTGGCAAATTTATTTCCTTACTTTTCTATTCGAATGTCAGTTAACCCGTAATAATCTTATACTTAATAGTTCCTTAAGTGATAATAATCTCAGTAATAACATAATTCCCGATTCAAAGCGTTATATGCGCACCTGATGCCAACATGCTTCCAGAAGATAGTTGTTACGAAGTTTAACAGCATTCGCGTCGAACCAGCGGTAAATTACATAGAACATCTCGTGTTATATAGATTATTAAGCCAACAAATCGTGGAATACCGTATTTCAATCTTGATCATTGTATTTCAAGTTACGCGAATAATAGAGATAAATCTTTCTAAGCGGCGGGGCTTATTAATATATTCTATGTAGAGCATAAGAACGCCTACAAGTGCGAGGATATAATTACGAGAGAAGCACAATGGCCTTTCCGGTTAACTACTGTAAACGGCAATCAGTATTGTAATGAAATTGGATCACAGGAGGGATAATCATTAGAAGACTTCTAATCGCGGCCAATCAAATGAAGCCCGGCAAAACTAATCGAGTGAATATCGCAACAAAGTCATTACAATCTGTACGAATGATATTACAAAATAATCCATAATCTTAAACTTCAAATTGATTTAACTTTGCGAAAAAGTTTTTCAACCGCAAACTATTGTAAGTGCGAAAGAAAGGATTTTCCATTGTTTCATCATTATCTCATAAAGTTCACTTTTCGATTAAATATACATAGAATAAGTAATTTTTTTATCACAGTTTGCGTCAGACATTAATAACTCGATGCAAATAACTGAAATAAATAAAAAAAAAAATGGATATCGATGGAGAATCGATAGAAATATTTGTACGCGTATTACGTACGTAAGTATACGATCGATATATCAAATTTAATGTTGGCTGCTACAAACAATATCGGTGAAAGAGTATGCGTGTGTTACAAGGAGCGCTCGCTGACTTCACATTTTCTCAATTGAGGAATTATGCAATTCGCGCGATCCAGTGTGATATATGGCGGAACGCGCAAAAAAGAATCTCGACCGATGATTAATGGCCGAGTAGCATTGATACTTATCCCCCCCCGGGGGCGCGCTAAGAGTGCGTCCAGCCGAATATAAATTCCGCTTTTTAAACAGCTACCCGTGAAATTCAATCTCGGAGGGTAGCGGGCGAAAGTGATTACAGCGGTTGAATACAGATTATGAGAAGGCGGTCGCTACGTCATATTTAAGCGCCCTGGATTTTCTTTGTAAGCGTCCAAAGGAAGGGCTATATCTCTTTTCCCACCGGCACACTTTCGTGTCCCGGCGCGATGGAAAAATTAAAAAAAATAAGAAAGAACGTTTGAGTATACCTAACGGATCGTGAAATTTTCTATTATGAGATTAAATGCGCCAGTCTTATCGGGGAAAAGATCCACTCTAATATTACGTCGCGTGGTGTAATCAAAGCTTTGATGCGACGCCATCTTTCCGATGTAATACCTAATAATATCCTCACGCGAGGATATTATCCGAGGGAAAATTCGACTGATCTTGCGCAAGATTGCAGAACCGCGGGGGGCGAGCGGTGTTTCAACTTGCTCTTAAATCGAACTGCATGACTCGACAAATTAACGGGTTTGTTTGTAAGATCTCGCTCAACTTTCTTCTCGACCTTTTAATTGCCTACTCTCATCAAAAGTTTCACGGATGTGCTCCTGCCACTTTTTCGTACCAAGATTCTTTGGCAAATTTCAAGTTGATTCTTTAACGACGAAGAGTTTTATTACCATTAACTAAAAAAAAACTTCTAATTCGGATCCCGATACTATAAAATATCTTTATTTGACGTTGATCTCTAATTAAAATTCTATCGAAATAAATTTACTTAAATTAAATAGATATCCCAACGTTGTCGTTACATTTGCTTTTTTCGAAATTTAATTATCAAAACCTGCAACTTTTAATTCTCTAGAAATTTTTCATTAAAATAATTACTGATTTTGTTAATTCGCTTTTTTCTACATAGTTTCTTACGATTTAATAAGTATATTCAATTATATATAATAATAATTTTTAAAGATATATTTTTTGGCAATAAATTTGTTTAAATTAAAAAAAAAAAAACAAAAATATTTGAAGCAAATAAATATTGTAAAAAGTATTGTCTAGGTAAATTTAATAGGAAAAATAGATATATATAAATATATAAAAGTTACCTCACACATATCAAGAATGCGGAGATAGAAACACTAACGATGTTTACTCCGCATGCTCAACCGCATTCTCTAGAATTCCCGCATTCCCGCAAAGCCTACATAGGTTAAGATAGATGTAACTAACACTACGTGTAATCTAAGTTAAGTAATCAAGGGAGAAATTCAAGATTGAATTAAAGTAAATGTATCCGGAATACTTTTGATAAGAAAAGTTTACACTATTACGTGGATAATTGAGTGGAAATAAATAGTATAAATAACTTTTCGCTCAATTCGTAAAAAAGAATACTTGAACATATTTCTAATAAACTTTAAATACTTTAGCGTAGCGTTCTTTTTGAGATTCCTGCAACATGTAAAATGTTACGTTTGAGCTGGCTTTTAAATTATCAAGATTACGGCGAGGGAAAAAAAATGTTCAGCTTAAAGATTGCAATCTTATTCAAGTAAGATTTACTTAAAATTGACTAAGAAACACATTTATTTTGTTTGTCTTTTTGAAGCTTAATTTTATATCGAGATCTTTTAATCTTTAATATTAATCTCTAAATTAGATCGCACTTTTTAATCTCAGGAGAGAAATTATTTCCACATTCATCAGACGGAGAGAAAGGGGGAAAAAGAGAGAGAAAATACTATTAGACCGTTGATTCAAAGCTTTTTTTGCGGCGCAGCTTGCATTTTCTAATTTCATTATTCGTCATCTGAAAATGGAATTCTTTCTTTCCTCGCTATTCAAGGCGCAGATTACCAGAAATATCGCAGGAAACCCGCCGCGCAGCAGGCCATTACAGAGCTCCGGACGGCGCGAACGCGAGCGCGATATGAAATCTCACAGTAATGCACATTTAATTGCACGTGTAGTACTTGTTGAATCGATGTGCGCATGTATCTGAAAACCAATATATTCGATTGATATCGCGAACGTGGAATCCGATTGGTATCGAGGCAATACGACTATCTCCGTGGGGAGACCGGAACGAAAAATAGATAAAAACATCTTCGACGTGCGGAATAAATGAAATCTTTATAAAAAAAAATTATCCCAAATGCATATACTTTATCCGTGTAACACGAGGGGAAGAACCTACTGCTGTAATCCTTCGCATCTGAAGTTCCAATCTTCCTAAACAGTTTAATTAGAGAAATGTTTAATTATGAAAACGACATTTCATGCGACAACGACGATGGCGATGGAGACAGCGACGGCAATGGAGTCGCACGGAGGGACAACTGTCGGCGAACGACCGCCGGTTTTACCGGCGCACCACTGGTAACGCAGGAGTATGCGTGTACTTATCGTAACCGCCGGTGTCATCGCCACACACCCAACGGTGTGTCCGTCGTGCAGCGGGGTGGCTTACCCCGAGCACTCCTGCGCAACGCCCAGCAAAGCAGCGGCAGCGGCACACGATACCGACGTCTCGCGCGTGTTTAAATGCGCCCCCGAAATCCACTGCAGTCCGGGGCGTATATCGCACCTAAGGGCGTAGCCGTGCGAGACCTCGGCGACGAGACACGGGGTTGTCGCACGTACTGCGGGCGGCGAGAGCATGCCGGGGCGCGATGCGGCGCGGCGCAGAGGTGAGACGCGGGGGAGAGCCCGGGTACGGGAACTGGAACGGGATACTTTTGACCTCGGTTATTCCGTGCGAACCTCACAAGTCTCTCTCTCTCTCTCCCGGGCACCTTTGAAGTGTCCGCGCGGTTTTCGGTGTAACCGCTCGCTTATGAAATATAACCCTCGACCGCTCGCGCAGGTTGACTCATTTACGCCCGGAGGCTTTAATGTCGTCTCGAAATGGGGTATTACGGGAAGTCTCTTGCCCCAGCTGCGCCGCTACTTCCATCCCCCGCCCCTTTCTTTTCCGGAACAATGGCACGCGATCTTTTGTATCTCGTACATATTCGTTCTAATTAGTGGCGATTCCCTGAATGGCATACCTTCGAAATAATTCCGCGGCGCGCGCGCCCCGCGGTAACGTTAGAGCGGCTTATTGAATCTGAATTCCGAATGCACGAAACATCCAGTGATTTTTTTCGCGCAGAATACGTTGTACGATATTAATAGCATTATTATTCCGTGGCCTTTCACCGACAACTTTAAAAAATAATGCCGGACCTCAGGATTCGTGTATAGAAAGATTTTATAAAGATAGACTGCTTTTTGCGCCTGCATGGTGTGTTTGACATTTTGTAAGATCATTCATACGCTACTCTCTAAAAATGATTTAGTGGAAATTTGACTGATTCTGTCAGCGAATTCATCTTTCACTGATAAACGGTGATTATTGTCACGCGCGGTACGATTGTGCGCCAAATATAATTCTACTGCGTCAAGCAGTGAAAATTAAAACACACAAAATAATTCAGCCGCTAATTACTTATCACTATTTGATATAGCAGTTATACGCTGATAATTAGTGATTACACCGCTGATTCATTTTCAGAGGGTACGGTAATTGGTTTCAATTATCAATGAAAGGAAGCACATGCGAGAAATTAAATGCGAGATTTTCGTTACGGAAAGGTAAACGACGAGAGTCTGTTCGGCGCTGTGAATACACCGTCGAAGCATCATGGCAATGCAAGATTTTTGCAAAAATTTCAAAGTGATCCCCGCGATCTTGCCGCTATCCAGCAAATTTTCGTACAAGGCTATCTCCTTCCTTTTGGTAAGAGACGGTATTAGATACGCGATGGGCCGAATTCCCTCGGAAAGATCTTGGCGCAGCATGCATGCAAATCCTGACCGCGATGGTGGTGCGGATAGCTGCACACGGATCTAGATGCGGAAATATGTACGTGTGTGTGTGTGTGTGTGTAAATTCGTATGTGTGTGTACGTAGCCATGGATACCATGAGCAGCAGTCCAATTTCTCCCCAGTTGCCCTCGACTGCTTTCTTGCGTTCCTCGAGCGACTTCTACATTGCGCCGAGATTCGACTGGTATTTAAGCGGCGTTTATCGCCGGCGAGAGCTCGACGGGGGCAGCGGGGGGGAGGAGAAGGACGGCGGCGGTATCGAGTGAACCAAACGGGGGGATGAGAGAGAGGCGGAGGATCCGTACGGCGCGCGGCTCAAGTGGGACACGACGCTCGTGGCGAGACGTGCGGCGGGAGAAAGAAGCCAAAAGGCAATGCCTCGAAAGCCGAATCGATCTTATAGAGGATTCCCCCGGTATCCCTTTTACAAGCTTCCCTGTCTGCGGCGCGGGATAGGCGGACGTGTCCGGACTGTGGCCGGTCCGTAACGAGCAGCCTCTGCCCGAGCGAGCGCGGCATCTGGCCTCCGCATCGGGGCCTCCGTCCGGTTCTTCTCTTCCGGGGGCACGGATACGGCGATTGAATTAGATGCAGATATCGGCGGAGGACACCGTGCAGGACACGCGATACGACGGCAACCGGGAAAGAGATACCCGCTATCGAGCGCTCGTTCCCATCCGCGCGCGCGCTCGTTATTGCTATCGAGAGCGACGCGAGCTCTCGCGAGGAAGACGCGAGGGGCCGCGATATACCCGGGCGAGGAGAGGAGCCGTTTTTCGCAGGCGGGCAGGACGGGCGCGAAAAAAGAGATCGTAGTTTTCCAGCAGAGAGGAGAAATCAAAAGGCGCACAGCCCTGAGAGCGTCGACGGCCCGCGAGAGAGAGAAATCTTCTTTTCGTGCAGAATTTATTCGAGCATACTTTGCGAATCAATCGACTGTCCACGGAAGCTGTGCGACATCGATTTTCTTGTGATTCAACAATTTCGCCCAGCGGCACACGCTTCATGCCAGCTTCTGTGTTCACTGATGCACTTTTAGTCCGCCACGGCGGAGGACAAAATGCACGTTACGCTCTCCCCCCATTATCGGATGCGTTTATTACCTCGATATAGCCGGCCTTGATAATTGATAACGTAATTCGATCGATATCAAAGTGGTGTAATTAAAACAGTACATAAATGCGGGTTTGCAATAATGATTAATAATAGAGTGTAATTGACATTGTCGTTCACGCATATCTAGTCGTCCTGTATAATGAGGGCGAAACTCCACCCTTGTACATAGCTGACACACCGCTGTTTGCCACCCAATGCATAAAGTAAATTTGCGCGGATGTATTATATGTAATATACGTGTGTATGTACACATACGTTACGTCTCCGCCGCGTTACATTTCTCGTTTCGTGTTTGACATATTTTACATTTGATCCTGCTTTTTATCTAATCCCGAAAAGTTTGCGTAACATTTTTGCACTCTGCGGAACTCACATTGCACACACAGACATGTCGGAAAGTTTTCGAAAACGCGCACTTTTTCTCAACTATGCAAATCCTTCGGAAAGTTTTAAAATACTTAATTAAACGTCGCCCTTCCGACAATATCGGCAATTTTGTAGTTTCAGTAGCGAATTTTTACACTCAAACTCAAAATTTCGCGCTGGTATAGAATCCATTTAAGAGATTAAATCATAAATTACACATTGCACGACAGTGTTGTATTTACGATATCAAGATTTAATTTGGTTAAAGCTTTTCCTGTACTTTCTATATACTTCTTTCTTTGTAGCGCACAGAAACATTATTATAAAAAAAAAAATTTTTTTTTTCATATACGTGGATCCTCGAAATCTTAGAGGATTTTACTCTTATATTGGCCTCAAAAGGATTCCTCTGAAATCAAGAGAAAAATAGTCTAAATAAGAGTATTTAAGAGAGAAAAAAGTATTTTTCACTTTATTTTGAAAGAGGATATGTTTGCTGTAAATCAGTAAGCTTAGAATATGAAATTATAGGAAAAATCACTTTGAACGTAAAACACTTTTTTTTGTGTGTATCTCAATATTAAAGAAAAAAATACCGCCGTTCTTCACACGTTGGTGTCTGCGATTCGGAGAAAGTCCCCGTCTCCCGTAACACTTCGCGCTAACTCTCGCAAACTTGATGTGCTCTCGATTAGGCTGACAAGTGAGCGTAATAAAACTTCGTCCGGGGTATCGCTCCGCGTTTAATGGAGAGAAGCGGACCCTTAGAATCGAAACGCGCGCGAAAGGAGAAGAAATTGCGAGCGGAGGGCGAGAGAATCGAAGAACACCGTCCACGCAGGCGGGGTATTAACTTTGACAACGCGCTGCGCTCGGCGCGTTTTTAGCCATACACGTCGACCGATCAGAATGAATCTCCGTTTTTCCTCCGATCCCGAGCGCTCCTCTCTCTCTCTCTCCCTCTCTCTTTTTTTTCAGTCATTCAGCGAGCTAGTGAGCCTCTCTGTTTTATTTCACTTCCGTGTTATTCGGCGCGCATACGTTCGGCCGATGATCTATGAGACAGGTCTGATCCACCGACTGCGCGGAGTGACGCGCCTACATGCGGTTGCACACGCGAATACGATAAATCACGGCGAATATGAGCTCGGGTACGCGCACGGGGGTGCCATTCGGAACAGGCCGAACGTCCAGGGCAAACGTTTGCAGTTTCTCTCGGACGTCGCGTTCTCTCTTGTATATACGCTGATCGATGATTCTGCAATGACAGTCGCTGCTTGCTGTTAACAGATGCGACGTCGTGCTTCAATTGCGAGATGAAGAATCGACCTGATGAGCACGATCGACATCTTACGTTGATTTCCATCTCGGGAGCGATACGCCAAGCCCGACGGCGGTTGCCGCGCGATTTATCGCGATGTATCGATGATGTGTGGAAAGAAAATGTGTGCAGCAGCGGCAACGGTGAACTAAATTGTAGAATAAGCTGGACTTTTAACCACAGAATTCTCTTGTATATGCTTCCTTACTTCTACACTGACAGAAAAGTATGTGTTTGCGACTATAATTGCATAGTAAAATAATTATAGTCGAGAATATCATTTTTATAGTAGTCATGACTATAATATTGGTAATAATAATCATATGCTCATAGTGATGCCAATTGTGGTTACTGTCACATTATTTTATAGTAAAACTTGCTAAATTAAATTCTCGTTTTGGTTAATAACAACCATATTATAAGTTGCATGGACCAAATTATGATTATGAGGACTTTAATAAAATGTTAAAACAATCATAATTAATTTGGATTGTTTGAATAACCATAAAAATGTGGTTTGATCCAAAAATAACTACAAATTATAGTGATATTATTACTGCAACTATTTGTTTCTCTCAGTGTAACTTGCACAAACCTGACTAATTAACTGAATTCCCAGAGGACACCTATTCTTACGATTAAGCATAATATCTCCTAATCACGAGTTTTTAACTTTAATCCGGATTGTCTTCTAGGAAGAGGAGTGACTAATAGTAAAAGCAATAATATAGCACAGTGAGATTTCACTTGACGTTTCTTAACACAATGGAAAATGTGCAAAACGGAGAGATAGCACAATGGAAGCTGCGACACGTCACTGAGATACTACGATTTCAAGTGTGATACTATGGTATATTCGTGGTAATATCCGTCCTTCGGACTCCGCTTGTTCATGCAATTTAGCAGAGTATACAGAGTGTCCCAGACCTGCCGGATGTCCTTCCAACAACAGATACCACAGATCAAACAAGAAAACAGCGGTTCCGGCAATTTCGAGAAATCAGTAGTAACGGAATTATGCGAAATTGGAAAATAGAGACTTGCGATTCTTTTCAACCCCGAGAAAAATAAATAAATGAAATATGGATATTTATTATTCGTTTGCTATTAAAATGAAAATTAATTTCTCCAAAAATATGTTTACTTCACAAAGTTATAGAATTTTAATTTGCGAAAATATTTAACGAATGCTTTGTTATTAAAATTTGATATTGAAATTTAATATATCGCAAGTGAAATTGCGACAAACAACGGTCTGCCAATAATTTCACGAAGAAACGAAACAGCGTCCCGTGCCAATCTAGAATTCATTTCTCGCGAGCTAAATGCCCTTCGATCGATTAGCCGCGAGGAAGGGCACAATGCCTGGGATATTTTGCGCATCTGGTACAAGACGTAATACGTTAACGGATTGGGCGCAACGCACGCACCCTGCTTAAATGCTTACACGCGGATACACGGAGAGACGACGGAGCGACGTGACATGCCGCCGAATCGTAGACGCTCCCCGCCCCCCCCCCTCCGATCTCGTGCGCGAGGCGAGAATACTAACGGCGATTATGTAATGAAAGCTGTAGGAATTATATACGCGAGCGTACGGGAAAGCAGCCCGTGAAGAGCCCGGGTGTGTAGCGCGCCGGGGTGGCGAGAGGGACGGGAAGGAAGGGAAAGTATGTGCTTTCGGGTCGAGTGCCGGAGCATCGTCGGAGTGCCGGCACTCCTCGTTTCCGAGTTGTGAGCCACTCGAGGGCCCTCCTCCCCGGCCGCCCCCTTCTCGCACGAAAATTGCGCTGCGTAAGAGTACCGTACAAGTGCGGAAGACTAACGGAATTTAAGCCGGGCATTGTGTCCCTCGGCGTCTCGTACGGCGGAGCAACGCGTATACGATCCGGTGAAGAGCGGATTTATAACACCCTGCGAGCAGTTTCCTCTCGCCGCTCGCGATGCGCGCCGCCCTGTGTGTCATTTGCGTCGGGAAAATTTATCGGGTTCACGGCCCGGCTGAGTTACAGAGTCACAAATCCTTTTCTTTCGTTGCGCGGCGTAATTTTTTTTTTCCTTCGCCCCCTCGAAATCACAGTTGGATCGATCGTTAGACGATAATTTTTACTCGCGCAGCTTTTATGAATTTTGCTGCGTTGCTTCGAAACGGTATTATATTTTCACAACACAGCGAATAAAAAAATAAACATTTAATTAATTTAACCGATACGAGATGTTTTTCAGACATGCATAGAAAAACAACGCGTACGTGCACGTATGTCGTAGCCAGATTGCAAAATCCGTCTTTCTACAAAACGTCTAGGCGTTTCATAAAAGGGCGGCCATATATTCTCAAACGACGAAATATTTTACAACCTGGCTATAAAGAATTTTAGTCTTTTTATAAAACGCTAACAAGCGATCTGCAAAATTGTCAAATACAACGATTTGTAATAATTACTTTAGACTAAAATAATACTTTATAAAGATGGAGGAGATTCCAAAAGACAGTCTAGTCGATAAAAACAAGTTTTATACAAAGCTTGAAGAATTTTATTCAGGTAAGTTGTTTCCTCACCTACAAGTTCTGCGAATTATTTTTTAAATATTTTTATATTATTTTTATTGTTTTATATTTTTATATCAAATTTATTATTTTTTATTATTTTCTATAAATACATAACTGTTCTACTAGTTCATGAAACAAAATAAATCAGTCAGAATGTACAATAATATACAAGTCATTGCATTTGACAATTTGACGGGTCGCTTGTTAGCGTTTCATAAAAAGATTAAAATTCATAGCCAAATAGTAAAATATTTCATATCTAATGATTTAAGAATATGACCGCACTTTATAAACCGCCTGGACGTTTTATAAAGAGACGGATTTTATAATCTGGCCACGATATATATTTTATACGAAAAAATTGAAAGGAGACGGTTTCTTATTAGCTGACGACAATATTGCATTTCGATAACAAAGCGCAACCTCTATATGGACGTCCATTTACCGAGGCAAGTACTATGTTCAAATGGTCACTTGCGTTCGAGAGAACCGTATACGTAGTGCTATCGGGCGTACTAATCCATAACAAGGGGGCATTATGCGCGTCGCTGTTGATTACTTACGCGACGTCGAAGTTACTGACACCGTACCCAATAGGGGGGGCATATCGTGTCACAAAGGTCAACAACTCCGATAGGAGGGAAGGTCCTTTTGATCCCTCAAAGGATTTAGCTTGCGGTTAGCAGTGATCCCGGTATACGATTTCGAGACTTAGTAACAGCTGCTTCCATGCCAGTATAACCAGCAACAGTTCGCGCTAGTAGATTTCAATTAAAACAAAGCATGCATCATTCGCCTTTCGCGATTAGCTTGTTAACTTTCGTTGTAAATAATTGTACGTGCTTAGTTTATCTTGCACGATCAATAAGAGAACAAACGGTTGCCCTTTCGAAATAAATAAATAAATTCATAAATTAAATAAATAAATTTATAAAGGTTGCGAAGCTTTTTTCGCGTTATTTTTAAGTTCAATTTGAATTTGAATGTAATCGACGCTTGTTCTTTCTTATTTTTATGCAAAATGTTTTAATCGGCTTATAACTGTTTTGTTATTAGAGAGAGAAGCGCAATCTTTTAGACCTCAGCATAAAATATAAAAGTGCGAAAGAATTGTTTGGGTATCTCGATTTTGTTTAAAAAAAAATATCGATATCCTAAATGAATATTTTATAATCCGCGCATGTCGCTCCCTCCGAGCACACCTAAAAATTGGACACATTCACTTTCGATTGATTCCGAATTAATCGTCGGAGGGGAAACATTTGTAAACTCGGCTGTAATATTTCCTCGCTGCAGTTCGGCAACGATCCTCCAAAATGTCGCGTCGCGAAATTTGCGTTTCAATCGCGGAGCGGGAGCGTCCATTATAAAGCGTCAATCTCCTTTTTACAGCCCCGGAGCCGTGCATGCTTTATGGTCCAATAAAACACGATTTTCGCGAGGACGTGAATCGGTCGGGATACGCGCGCGGCGCGGCGCGGCGCGGCGCGGGCACGATGCGTTCGCGCTTTAGATCGCGCGGCACTAAAGAGAATACGCGAACGTCGGCATGCATAATTGCGTTAGCCGCGGCAGCGGGGTCCCCGGGATCTTCCAGCCTGTTTTGAATTCATGGGCGCCGTTCAGCCGTATCCCCGCAACGTATATTCGGAGAACCGCCGGTTGAAGCTCCAGGCCCTATTACGCGTGTACTTGTCACGAAGGGGAAAAGCCTCCCTCGCTCTCTCTCTCTCTCTCTCTCTCTCTCTCTCTCTCTCTCTCTCTCTCTCTCTCGCGCGCGCGTTCCGACCGAATCCCCGCGCGGGTTACCAAAGATTTATACGAATCAAGATACTCCGGCGTGATTGCGAGAGCTCGGAATCTGCGAAGATATATCTCAGGTGCGAAGAAGAAGTACGTTAGAATACGTAGGAAGAGGGT
>VBVQ01002326.1:0-25806 GCA_011636635.1 Tetramorium simillimum | reverse complement strand
CTCCCTCCCACCCCCTTTTCATGCTCTCACTCGCTCACCCGCTCTCGTTGGCGGTCACCGATTATTAGATTTCATCGAATTTTCGTCGTCCGCGCGCAGGCATCCGGTCCAGACACGAATCCGCCAATTAACCCTGTTAGCGTGTGGGGGATCCGCAATTAAGCCAACCGTGAGAGAAATTCGATTCACGGCGCGGCTTCGCTTTTTCGGATCGCAACGAGGATCCCCGGAATGCCGCGCCGTCAAAATTTCGCCGTTAATCTTTCCCGATCGATTCGGACCTTATATTACTAGATCACGTTTCATCGCGAGCCATCTTTCTTTTTCTTTTACAGCTGTCGTTCTCGGATCGCGGCGAAAGAACGTGAATTATTAACGAGAGTAACGGACATGATTATTCTCCGACGCGTCATTCGTTTCATCCTCGTTAATTCATCCTCTTTCCTTTATCTTACCTTGGAATACTGGAATACTGGTTATTATTATAAATACATCGGTAATACATAATTAAAATGACTAATATAATTCTAGAGATCGCGATCTTATTAAATCAATTTTTTACAAGCTTCATGTTTGCATAATGTGCATTTAAGTCTCACTTTACATAATCGCGATCGATATCTCTAATTCTACCAAGTTTATTTTGTTATTTTATTGTGCATTAGATATACACTTCTTTTAATTATAATATGTTGTTCTTGGAAATAACCAGTATTTCCAAGCTGAGAATACTCGTAGAAAAAGCGGAGGAGCAAGAATCTCGACTCATATGTAGGAAGTAGATTGTGAGGATGCGGCACACATGAGATGATGCGAAATCTGCAACCGACTCGTTTGTTAACGTCGAGACGAGTTCCATAACGATCTCATTTAACTTCCCGGCGACACTTGACCTGTGTACGTCAGAGAACGTCCACGCAGTGTTGTTGCGTGCGCTTCGGTAGCTTAAATAAGGTCTCTCGAGGAGAGACCATCAAGGGAAATCCCCCTTCAGCGCTAAACGCGGAGAGCCGCGGAACATAACGTGACACTAACTGTAGCGTGTAACAATTTACTTTAAGATGTAACGATAGGGTCCTGGGTTTGATCCTCATCCCACATATTGACGCGGAGGCACAGAACAGAAAGCCATTTAGGCTGCACAGGGTGCATTCGCACAAATTCCCAATATATAATAAAGAATTCTACACTGAAAGAAATTTTTGTTAAAAACGGACAAATCAGAAAAATCTTGTAGGCGTGATTAAATATTCTGGTTATTATAATAGAATTTGATACTTTATATAATAACTAGAATATTTGATCAGTCTTACAAGATTTTCTGATTAGGCTGTTTTTAACCAAAATTTTTTTTCAGTGTAAAAATAAAATTTTTCCAGTGAATACTGAATCGTTTGTTTGTTTATCTATTATCGACATGCTATTCATATTGCAGTCATAGATTACTTTTTAATTTCGTTAATTTTGGAGCCGGCGCTTCTCGCCTGCACAACTCATTTGATCGTAGTCGCCGAGGATTCCCGTAGCTCTTCTTCAATTGGCCTCGGATTTTTCTTCCGCCTTGCACCAATCGCGCAGCATTGAGTCACGCACCCTGATGCCTCACGTATGTATCACAACGTTCCTCACAAAGAGATTCCGTGCAATCAATTTTGTGGCTCCAACGCAATGCAATATTTATTTTTAAATGTTCGTTCGAAATGTTACCGTACAACGGATGTGTTTGCATCGACGTGTATTTCCCGACTTCGTTTATGGGTCGGTTCCGACCTTGCGACCGGATCCCCGATACCCTTCGACGAATACACTCACGCCTCGAGATCGAAAAGAAGAACGCGGCCTCGAGGCTCCGCGCGGGCATTGTAGGAAGTGCTTTTTGCCCTGACGTCGTGCCCGAGCCGTTGACGGTCGACGTGGGGTGGCTAATGACAAAATCAATGCGACATAATTAGACATGGCGGCTACCTACCTACCCAGCTACCTAGCGATCTATCGCGACTTGCGGGCGCGTTCGTGTGCGGGTACCTATACGAACACGAGCCACCGTTGCGCTGGGGAGAAATTATTGTAAAAACATCCCTTAATATGATCGATACGGCTTCGTCGTTAGTTCGTGCCTGTCCGTCTCACCCCGTTGGCAATAGTACCTCGACTCTCTCATAGCGGGTTTCGTAGATTCGAAGCGAATTTTCATTAATTTCATAAGAACAAACAAAAATGATGTGTTTACGCGAAAGAGAGTTAAATTTCTCATTTCGACAAAATATAATTACGATTTTCTCTTTCCCTTACGGAGATATGTGTCTCCTCTTATATGCCTTCGTAAAAGAAAGCATCTAGACTTTCTTGACATCTTCTGAACTGCGTTTGTATATACGGTAAAAATATCGTCCAACAGTCGAATGGTTTCAGATTATATAGTTGAGTGACATTCATAGGCGCTCTATTCTATAGATCACGTTTCCCCGCGAATGATGATCGACGCTATTATCGTCATGCAGCGTGACAAATTCGTGCAGAGTTTGGTATTGGTTGATCCAGAATGCACGCGCGAAAATCGGGACGCATACGCATCGATGCAAACAGGTCAATACGATTCCTCGCGTTGCGATGCGCGCCGCATGCGTCATGCAAGGGATAAAAGGTGGTCGATCCGTCGACTGAAACGAGAAACAACTGCGGCGGAATCGTTGAATTAATTATGCCGGGCATTGCACGCCGTCGCCTCGCACGTTCGCGCGACTTCGCCGAGGAAAAGATATCGTTATAACTTTTTTCCGCTCGGACTTGCTGGGAATGCCGCATTGGCTTCGTGTCATGCCAGAATAATGAACTCGTAATTAGCGGATCGCGAGTTCTCATCCGATATACGAATTTTACATTTCATAAAATTCCTTAATGGTAGTTAATTCCTACCGACAATCTTACCTTGTATAAATAATTTTAAAGCCAATAATTGAGAAGCCGCGCGTTTAATAGTTTATATGGCGAACTTAAGCATTCACATATTTGTATATATTTATAACGTTCACGTACACTATCAGGTGCGTGGCTCATTAACTGTTTAAAGAATCCTGATTGCATTCATTTTACAATAAATACTGTTTTACCAAATATTATTTTAAAAAATAATTTAAGATTTTTCGATTCAATTTTTGATAAGAAATAATATAATGTAATTAGTGGGCGGTTTTTAAGATACATTTTGTATAAAGTATTTTTCTTATAAAAAAATAAAAAACATTTTCTTATTATATAAAAAAAAATAAAAAAAAATAAAAAAGTTCCTTACCTTTATATATTATTTTGTACCTTTGTCTTCCAGGGACACCGAAATCAACGAATTATTTGTCATCCATACAATAATCAAGAGTAATGATGTATGCGCTTGGAAAAATAGTTAAGGTAATGTGTGTTCGATATCTGTTATATGTTAGTTATGCCAATTTGATATCGTATTTATGCATTTTCCTGAAAGATTTAGATTACATGTAGATTAGTTTTGTTCTCTTAGAATAAATCTAAGAGTATATTTAGAAAAATTATATCTTTGATTTATTATCGGTACCTTGTGCAGAGTTTAATAATCGTGTTGGTTCATCATATGTCTCCGTGGTCGAATTGATAAGGGTGTCCGTTATGCAGAGAACATCCGATTCGAAATATCACCTCCTTTGGCTAAGGTGATATTTTTTTGCAAATCTATCTTATATTACTACTACTACTATTACTATTTCAACAATTATATTTTTAAAAAAATTTAAAAAGTATTGTGAAAGTAAAAAAGTAAAAATATAAAAACACAAAAATATTATTAAACTACAAAGATTCAGTCCGACTGAAGCTTCAACGGCTTCTTTTAAGTAAAGAATTAGTAATTTAACTAATTTATCATTAAATTTTTTGGAAGATGCTAACGCGAGTGCTTAGTAACGATAGAGTTTTGCATTTGCCTACACATTAACGAGAAAACACAAAAAGATTTTAATTAACAGTCATATCACGCAGAACGTCCAAGTTCTCGTTTGATCACAAAAAGCTCTTAGTCTTTTTAGACTATAATGTATAAGTTCCTTGTGAGTGTAAATAATACATTCGCTTTGTGTGAAAAAGGAGGTGTATAAATTTAATTGTTGCTGCTTTTTCGCGCTGCTAATTGTTCTCTTGCTTGATTCACTTTGTATTGCGATCAACGTTTTAGATGTATTGTAACAGTTTTATAACAGTTCGTCAAGTTATCAAAAAAGATTAAAGAATTAAAATTTCTTTAAATCTTATAAATTTTTACTGTAAGCAGTGGAAAAATTAAGAAGCTCCGCGACTGGGATTTGAACTCGGGATCCTTCGTTTCGAAGGGCACTTTCACTGTTAAGTCAAACGCCCCTCTATTAACGTTTAATTCTATACGCCTTATCTCAAATAGCTTAACGGCTTTAAATATCTTACATTACGAAAATTATGCTACTAGTGAAAAATAGCACGTGCGTCCACCACTAGTAATACATAAATTCAGTACAATATCCGATTGTCCTTCCCTGATGAAGTGAACTGTCTGCGAAACGTCGGAATCAAACTAAAAACGCACACGGCTTAAACTCAGAAGCCAAATCGAATAGCATATAAATTCACAAAAAAAATTATCAGGCTACAAATGTCCAGTCCGATTGAAGCACCGTGGAGAAACTTGATTTAATTACGCTCTCATTACTTGTAGTCTTGTTGTGAGCCAAAATCATTAAAATTCTGTCCTCTTCATTTTCCTCTCTCTTAAGATTGCGACTCCAAATTTCTTCAATCCTCTTACACTCCTCTCCAGATCTATATCTCTCTGTCTTTGAAGCACTTCCTGTTTACTTGATAATCGTTCTTTATCCGTTCAGAATTAGTGTACCGTACGTTTTACGTATATTCTAGTATAAATATGTACAGAAAAAATCTGGAATGAAGCGTGGCTCTGTGCCTACGCAGGTACCGTTTAATAACGACAAAGTCTTTGATTTGATCGTGACTCTTATTCAACATATTAACGTAAAAATACAAAAACTTCGTATCAACCTCAATGTAGTAATATTAATAATAATAGTAGTATTATTATAAATATATGAAGATATGTGTAGTGATGCGGGTCGAAGCACAGCCCGAATTATAGAGTCATTAAATGATGATAATGTGATGACATTAATATAAATTCACATAAATATATAGCTGGCGATCATGGCGCAAAGAAGTCTGCGCTGTTCTACGAATTAAAAGATCCAAATTCAAATCCAACAAAAACACATATTTGTTTAAAAACTTATTACTCGAGTGCCATTTCTCTTCCGATCAACACTAGCTAGCATGGAGGAGTATGGCTAAAAATCCCCGTGTTCCAATTAAATTGGAAAATTAAAACTGTGAATCCCATATGCCACCCAAAACATATGCAGAAAAAGTCGGATTATATTCGCCTTCAATTCCAACGATTTCAAAATTTAAATTGCTCCGATTTTAATTTCTTCTAAGACAGTTTCGACGGCGCTGATTCTCTTTTTCAATATTCATACAAAATTTTTCTTCTGTTACATCTTCTCCCACTGTTCCACTTTATTCACTAAATAAAAAAAATAAAAAAAAAAAGATTAATAAACTGTCGTACATAATCACGCATAAAGAAATAAAAAATAAGATTTGTTTATAATTAAATTTTTAAAGCATGCTTCTTTTTGAGAGCAATACGTGTTTGGCAGATTTTGGATTCGATTGTTCCACATATGCTTCTGTTTAATTTTCAAATTAAAGAGATTAATTTGAAAATTCATAGTTGTGAAAGAACGACAAATGAATATTAACTCGTAGGAAGCGCAAATTTCATTTCTGAGGTGACACGTGGCTTCGTGTAAAAGCGATTAGGTCGTGATCGGTAGGTCCCGCGAATTCGATTTCGATTCTCGTCCCTAATATACAAGATACCCTCGATTTTACAAGAGGCTGACTGGAAGATTAAAAGTTGTGAATGGTCGGTAGAATTTTTTATTGGCTACCCCCCCCGCGTGGTGCAGCACCCGAAGCGAGCGAGCGGGTGGCCACCTGATTGGGTTTCGGGGCCGGTTCTAGGTGCTGCGCTAATGATCTCCGTTAGCAGATGCCTCGCACCGAGGGAACCGAGCGTTGATTTATGGTCGCCCGAGATTCCGGCGAATTCGTGGCGCATACCACCGCAGCGCAGAACGGCACGTTTCATGATCTAGTAAGTCCATCTGTCGAGGAGCGTACGTTCCGGATACACACAAATTTGGTTGTCATCCAAATAAGAAATAACCTCGTTCCTAACTCTTTCGTACGTACATTTATGTTCTGAAAATTCCATGCGCAAAATGGTCACGTCACGCATCTACGTTCTTTTTTTTCCTAAATATAAAGATAGCACGACTGTGTTTTATTGAACTGACATTTAAAACAATGACTGCTAATAACTATCTATTAAGTCGACAGACACAATGTAGTCACTTAGTTTTAAATCGTTTAACTCGAAACAAATATAAATCATGAATAAACTTGTGGTATTTCACGCACGTCTATTATTCTTGTAATATAAAATTAAATTAAAACAATCTTTAACGCGAGCCTTTAATAACGAGACTAAATTGTGCGTCGACGATTATGCTCCAAAAATAAATGAAACTTGAAAAATGTAAAACTGAAGGCCGCGAGTTTCTGTGCTGCACGGCTCTAGGGTTAACATTATTGCGCGTTATGACGCAGCGAAATTACTTGGAGCTCCCATTCGATGCGAACAAAGCGGCAACGAAGTCCGCCGGTTGCACAATGCGACTTCTTGCCTGGTGTAAAACTTTGTATAAAACCGAGCGAGCCGACGGGGACGCGACACGATGCGACGCGGCGATGGCATGGCATGGCATGGCATGGCGTGGCATGGCGCGCCGTGGCGTGACACGTGGCGTCGTACGCGCTTCGATTCGAAGGAGATAGATGGAGAAGGCGCTTTTATGCACATAAGCTCGAGTGTAGCGTACGCGGGGCTAATTATACCCCGGACAAAGGGTTCGCTCGCCGATGACGCACAAGTAAGCTCGGAAACATTGATGACGGGGGGGGAAAGAGAGCTGTCTATACACAGCCGCGGCGACGATGCCGCGCGCGCGCGCGGCAAGCCGGAACCGCGCTGGTAATCGCGCCCCGCGAGGTGTTTACAATTTATTATTGTCCGTTCCGCCGACGCGCCGCGCCGAGGTGAACGAGCGTCGATAAGCTTCGACGAGGCGGGGAATGTGACGTGCGCGCGTAACGTGACACAACGCGGTCGCCGCGGACTGATTGAATCTTTCGATGCCTAGCCCCAATTCGACCGGCCCGCGTGTCCGGGACCAGGCGCGCGCGTGTCGCTCTCGAGAATCGCGCGCGCGTCAGCGGAAGGCTGGAAACGACGCCGCGCGCGGAGGCTCTCGTCGCGGCTCGTCGTTACTCGTGCATGTCGACAAATTGATTTAAACGGTCCGCACACCCACCTAGCCGGCCGGGCCGCCTCGACAGCACGGCATACACACACACACACACACACCGCGTTCCGACGCATTACCGGGCAAACCCACCTATCGCGAGCATGGCCGCGATCAGGTCGGGGAACTATCCGCATCGCTTTCACGCCAGAGACACGGATAATGCCCCGGCCGTACGGGAGAGAGCCGTAGATCAAAATCGCACAATACCCGGGGATTATTGAGCGCGCGATAAATTTTTCCTCGTCCGCGAGAAACGGAAGAAACAAATGCACACTTTTATATCGGTACTCTATAGTTATGCAAATGAGGGAGAGAAATACGCGCTGTACATGTTGAAAAAGATAAATCATGTAAATCCGCGTTAGTTTCATTGTGTAGACTCTAGCTCTATAAATCCGCGCGCGCGCGCGCACCCTAGACTAGATCAGCTGGTATCCAGCGTTGGATCGTTAGATTCTCAACGGCGATCTCATTAGGAGACCGCGCAGGTAAACAATTCACGGCATAATAGCGACTCACGCGTTCTCGCGTTTACCGCTTTTCCCTCTCTCGCCCCCCCCCCTCACCCCGTTTTGCCGTTGTCACCACGCCCGATATACATCTCACCCTCTCGATCGTGCGTAACTCTTTATGGCGAACGCACGCGCACGGCGGAGGTAATCCGGGGCCCCCGTCCGCGATTATTTTATGGATACCGGCGGCCCGCTTTTGTACGGCAGCGACTCGTAAAAGGGCAGGAACGATGCTCGCGCGCGCTCAAGATGGATAAAAGGCATCGGCGCGAACGGGAACAAACGGAGCCTTGTTACCGCGGCATGCGAACCGCCGCATTCGGCTGATACATCGCGAAGGTGATATCGTCGCGGCGAATAAGAAAAATATTTCATCGCGCCGAGAATAAAAAAGAACGAACACTGCTTAGTTCCGCGACGCTTGTTATTACATCCTGTTTTTTTCAAGATATATAGCATAGGAAGGTCACTTATGAAATTAATCCGGAGAATATTCCGCGGGAAAGAAATTGCTTTGCATGTCACAAACGACATGTTCTACAAACTCATCTAATCGCTCGCAAACATTAGACTTGAATAAATAAGTCTATCTTATATAATTCGCCAAGATGCGCGTCCATATAAAATTTCTTTAATCTCTTTAATGATAAAGTACCTTGAGAGAGGATCTTGCGATATCTGATAGAAAAATAAGAGGAACAAATACGTGCTAAGTTTCATTATAGAGACTAGATACGACTTGAGTAGGCATTAGAAAGAACCGAACGAGATAAACATGCAAATTAAATTAGAGGAATAATTTAATGTAAATGCTGCGTTTCTCCCCACTGGAATGGAAATCTACAGTGTATGTGACATAAACTATAGATATTCAATTCTCAGCAGGACAAACCAAACATAGCAAAAGTCTAGTCAAGTGAAAATAAACCCAAGAATCATTGCGCAGCGGGGAAGGCTCAACTATTTTGTTAGACCGTATTCATCTCTCAAATTCGAAAGAAGTGTCAAAACATGTTCGGCAGACGTCCATTGCTTCTTCTGTGTGTTCATTTATCATGTACTTTCTTTTGGAACAGGTGTCTGTACAGAGTTCTAAACCAGCTGGAGTAAAAGGTCTTTCTACAACAACTCAATTCGATATCCTGCCAAGTGCTAACTTCTGAATTTTCAAAAAGAAGTATTTCACAACAGATCTTCAAAATCTTTGCGGTTACATAATCGTTGACAATTAGCCAAGCAACAAACAATTTATCACATTTCGAAAACAGGTTCCAGATGGCAAGCTAACTTTATTTATAGATGTTGATGTTGAAATCTTTTCAGAAATATTAAAATGACAACTAATTTAGCCGGCTACCTGAAATGTTTATACAAGGTTCAAAATATATCTGTTCAACCATCCAACAAAATATCGATTTTCCACTAAAGCCAACTCTGGTATTCTGTGCTCATTTCCGGAACGAATTTTCACAAAAAAGAATTTTGTAAAAGTCAAAGACTTTTGCGGTTACATCCTAATCATTGACAATAATCCAAATCGACAAAGGATGTCAGGAGTTGTCAACACGGTAACTACTCTGTAACCACTTTCAATAAGGAATGAGAGAAGGAGAACAGAAAAGAAAGACTCCAAGAAAGAAAAAGAGATAGAGCGGACAGAACCGCTTTTGTCCGTTTTCCCTAAATACCTTTTGTACACGATTTCTTCTGTGGTAATTATAATAGACAGTAGAGAAAGGGCAAACGTTAAAGACGCTGCTTGTACGACTTGGTTTTCTAGCTAGAGGTTTAATCGTCCTACTTAATCGCAATTAATCGAGCGGCCATATGTCAGGGCTAATCGACCTCGGTTGCACGCCGAGCTAAACGATCGGCTGGATTTCACCTTTCGACGATTACATCCCCAATTATGTCGGCTGTCTCTGTACACATTACAAGCCACAAAATTTTTTATTATTCTCGCTAACTTTTACATTGTATCATCCCGCTGGCATCCTTCCAGCTAAAAATAATTCACGGTAAATCTAAAAGTAGAGAAGCCGCAGAAGCATTTGCAAGCAAAAGTTCAATCGTATTTCGTAGAAAAGATTTGCGACTAAAAGTATTTCAATTTCGAGCTTATTGCTTTCGCAGAATTGTGGATACCAATTTCGCTGACCCTTCATATGATAATATCTAAAAATATTTCGTTGAAATGTCCTAAGAAGAACGCAAGTGACTTTCAGGAATGTAATCTCCTAAATCGATCAACGAAGAAAGCTTTATTAGTACAGTTATTTTCAATAACAGACAAAGTCAAATAATGACGACAAACATAGAAACAAATAATTTTATGTATTTTCAACTTTGTTTATATTTAATGTAGGGCAATAAAATATACTGATAATTCAAATATTCTAACGTATCTCACATCGAAGCATTGTACAATCTACCGGATCTTTTTATCGCTACATTTGAAATCGACAGGGAAACATCGAGAAAGCTGTCTTTCCATAATATTATTAAAATGCGATGCGATTGGAAAAACGTCACGCCGGGGTTCTTCGAAAAACTGACCGTCGCTAGGCGAGGAATTATCAAATTCCTGTGCGCGAACGAGATCATTAGAGAGGCTGTCGGGATGAACGGACAAGAAAGCCGTACGTGTCGAGTCGCCGCGCATTCGTTTCCATCGATCGGAACGCGTTCGTTATTCGACGACGGGGAAGCGTCGTCGGAGAGTCCCACGGCGCGGCGCATCGAGCCGCGAGCGCAAGTGGCGAAAGAAGAGTGAAGGAGGATGGACGGGAAGACGATCGCCGTTAACGAGCCGTCAATCTGGGGCCGCAGAAGTGTCGATGACACCTGTTAGGGGACGATCGGCAGATGCTGCGCGACGGCTCACCGGCGCAGCGTCGCGCACCATCTCTCAAGCGAGGAAATCATTATTATGGTCCTTCGTTTGCGGTTCCGAGTGAAAATACCATGTTCGATTCTTGCTTTTCATACCTGAAGGACGCGTCGGGGACGTGGAAAGTGAACGATCAAGAAGTGAATTCATCGATGAAACATTTTTACACGATTTTCTTCGGCGACGCAAGAAGGCAAGAGTGCACTCGTGAAATTATCAGCTGCGACAATGTAAAAGAACTACTGTCGGGGGGGGAGTTTCGTGAGAGAATGTTCCGAATCTCGTTCGCCAAGAGTCGATAGCACTCGGAGACCAACATGCAGCCTGCTCTCGAAGCATCGAACGAATCGGAGAATGCCTTTTGTACATCTGCGATGGGACGCCATCATCGCGCGCCCATTAAGTGTCGCGTGTGCGCCTCTTTATTGTCCTGCTCGCGAATGAGATATGCGGGCGCATTGTCTGCTGGAATTATTACTAATTGCCGGTCGTCCTTCGATCGCTCGGCTGTACGAGGGACAGGCGCATTATTTCAAAAAAACAATCGTCGGAATCACATTCTATTGAACGGAAAACAAAATGATTCATGCGAAGAAGCAAAATTGAAGTAGTGAATGAGTGGAACAGAAAAGAGAGAAAAAGAGAGAGAGAGAGAGAGAAAGAGACAGATGCCAATCATAATTTATTAATTTAACTCGAAGCAGTATGAATTATATGGTGGTTAAACTGTTAGGAGAAACTATGGTGGAGTATTATAGCATAATATTAGACATATACTATGTGCTTGAAACAGACTGAAGGGCTGACACACGCTATTCCAGGGAATACTGTGCGCTTGGGTTATATTTATCTGAAAGTTTTATTATAGTTGTATGCATGATCGAAAACTTTCGAATTCTCTTTTCTATGTATAATTTATATAAATTAAAGAGAATAGATTGAAAGGGAACGTTATTATATATTAATTATTATTTATAGCGTTTCCCAATTACTCATCTATAATGCCATTTCGTAATATCGTTTTTTGTATTTCTCAATACAAAAATACAAAAAATATTAAATCGATCATTTAAATCGTTTTAGATTTTAATAAATTTAAAAGCTAAATTTAAAAGATGGATACAAGCTTGTAAAGTTCAATATTTACATGATTGGCATTTTGACGAATTTATTTCTGTGATAATTATTTCTCATCATATATAAAATATTTGAATATCCATCGCGTGGTATTCTGACCTGGCACTTTCGAAGGCTGTATGAAAATATGTTGTTGATTGTCACAAGCAATAGTACGCCGGGGCCCGAATTGGGGAACTGTCCCCCACGAGGATTATCCACCGACACGCAATCATTGAGGCTCAAAATTACGGCACGGCACGCGTTTATCTACGTCGCATCGATACCTAATCACTATACTTGGCGTGGATATGTCACAGCCACCATCTCCGAAAACAGCAAAGTGTCCTCTATCCTTAGACACCTCTATCACGTTGCAATTTATGGAATGGACGACGTAAACGAGAGTCGGCAGCAAAGTATCTAGAATTATCAGATTCCGCGTGCTGCAATGTCCAAAGAATTTCATAATCGTTTCTTTTTTTTTTTTATCGAGGATAGTTTCGCGTAAGGAGACTATTTACGAAGATGCCTTGCCATTTGAAAATTTCTCGGAGTAATAGCCAAGCGTTCGAAAGCGAAGCGTTGCAATGTTCCTTTTCACAAGTTTGGAGGAACGTAAAAGTGACTTTGCGAATCGGGACGAGCTCTGAGGAAAGCGCGATCGTATGAAAGTGAGAACTAAAGCCTATTGATGCCGGTTCATCGCGATTGATCGCGGCCAGGTCGTATCTCGGTCTCCACGGCGAGGTGTAAAAGGTATTATTTCACGGAGGGGGAAGATAAGGTGACGAAGAACTCTGCGGTCGCGTCTCTCTCGGCGGCTATCTGAATCGCTGCCGGACACCCGTTAGCCGTGCTCTAGCAGAACGATGTACTCACGCGGCTCGCAGATACGAGCCGGATAAGGCGGATATTCAATTATTCATATACCATTAGCCGACGCACGTATACCGGGTGTGCGCGACACGAAGGGATTCGCGCGCAACTCGTTTCGTAAGTACTGGTGTAATTTCCTCGGCCAACAACGTGTCATTATTGGGGAGTCGGGGGGGAAGCCGAGCGCGAGAGGGGAAAGGGGCAGCGGGATGAGAAAGGAAATAGACATAAAGCAGGGAAAGAGGAGAGAAAGAGGGAGAGGCGGGATGGAGAAGGAAGGAGACGGGAGGAAGAAAAGAGCGTAATGTGGTCGTCGATAAAGGTGTATCGATAGCGGTCTCAGCGGCGTCGATGATCCGCGCCTCGTACAATGAGTCACGCGGTGAATGATTGATTGGATGACTAGTGAGTCAGTACGCGGGTGCGCGTCAAGGAATCTTTACGTCATTCTGGACGATCATGCTGATTTTAATCGTCGACGGAGGTCGCAGGACTCGCAAACGGGATGAGCGCGCGCGCGAGAGATGGAGAACAAATTTCGATTCGAATCCATTATCGCGCGAAGATGTGCGATTTCATAAGAAATAATTGTTGCGCTAAACGTAATTACGCTGAGACCTGTAGCGAAATAGTTATATCGACTTCTGTGTTCGTATATAAGTGTCTATTAAAATGGTTAATCATGAGTGGCAAGTTTTAAAAAAAATATAGAGGATTATAATATAAATAAATATACAGAATAAGAGAATGAAGTGAAAGATACGTCTCTTTTATATCAACAATTTAATAATATCATAAATATAATTCTTTTCCTAAATTTAATACATTTCCATTTACTTCAGAGTGTCTTGTTTCGATTGCATTGCTTCGTGAGGCAGACAGCGCTGTAAATGTCAAACTCAAAAAGATCCTTCGAATTTTTTCAGAATTGAAGCAGCAAGAAGCGAGTCAATTCGAGACGCGAGGTCCCGATCTCGACGCGAAGAAGAATCCCCGACATAATGCATGCCGCCCACGTGACACGTTCTACGACTCTCGAAGGGATGAATGGAGCAAGGTAATCCTATTTCGAAGGTGGGACGTGAGGAATGTCCTTGTTTCCTGTAGCTTCGTAGGGTTACGCTCTTCTAGTCGCGGAGTACTCTTATCGGAAGGTAGGATCACATAGTTAGGGTCGCCCACGCCGACGAAGGAAACTTCCTGCTCGAGACGCACTATATTCGAGCCCATTAATTTATTCGTGCGATTAATTGTATTCTGTCGCGATAAAATCTAGCCCCTCCACAATTTTTTAAGGTAAATAGAGTAACAATGTATTATATTATTTTATATTGTATACGCTTGATTAGCGAGCACGTTACCCGCAGTTTTTATTTTAAAATATCGATTATTAATTTCTATATTTCTTTCGGTTATTATTGATCTTTGTAATTTTAGATATACATTTTTTTTCTCCCATGATTCGTGTGTCGAGCGAATGTGACAAATATTCAATATTTGCAAAATTATTATAAAAATGTTTCGCGGATAGATGACGAGCTAACAAGTTGAAACTGCGAAATTATATTCAATTTTCCACGCGCACGTCGCCGCTCGATCGCTCTGCAAACAAATTGGTGATATAGCAACGTATGCAACTTTGTCATTACCGCTACATCTCTGAATTGCTTTCTTGGTCTTTTCGCATTTTCCGAGAGATGTGCAGCGTATCGTTAACGGTTAATTTGCCTGACGTGACGTACGAGCAAGCCGTCTCACGCTTTGACACGCATGTTATTTATCCACTAAGTCGGAAGCGCAGCCTCACTACTGAAAGATATGATTGCAATAATGAAAGCAACCACTCTCGTCATATTACGCGTCGACAAAGGAACGCGCGTGTAAACCAATGCGGATAATCTCGGCGTATAATCGATCGTTTTGTTTTCACAAGAAGCACACGATTTCCGACTGAACGATTTGAAAATTCTATCTATCAGATACTGTTGACATAATTACTCTATATTAATTCTGCCTCGATGGAAAACATTTCAGTCAATTAATTATTGTTTTGTCAATGGTGAAAAAAAGCGACGGTTTTAACACGTTGGATTGATTATCGCGCGGGCGTGAAAATCAACGGTAGCCCGTGATAATAACTGCACGCTCGTCGCGGATTCGCTACGGAGTGTATTCCGCGACGGTGCATTTTTCTCGGCGTTTGATCGCGTACGCGCTCCGCCTCGGCAAACGGGCTTCGCTTGGGCACGCTGAGTGCAAATCGGTGATCGGTGGATATATTCGCGAATAGTATCGTTGAACTGGCGCTGGACTTCGCTCGAGAGCACGTGTCCGCCCATATCCGACAGACAGACAGACAGACAGACAGCCGAAGTAGGAGGAAAACATCGAAGTGCGAATATCTCGTGACCGGTTGCAAGACACTTTTGCGCGTAGCGTCGCAGTCATTGACTCATTGATTTGTATTCGCCTCGTGAAAGGAAGGTCGCAGCGTGTACTAATCGCTCAAATTCTTTATGTTTCGCCACCGCCGCCGTGCGTCTGCATGCAGCGAGACGTCATTCGTTTTCCCCGCGTCGATCTACCGACTATTGTCATTCTCGTCTGATTCTTCTTCTGCTTCGGCTACTTTGCCGCGATGTTTCCCTTTCTTTTTTTCGTACGTCACGTGTACTTCGTACGCGATTTGCACATAGTGACAAAGGCGGGATGGGTTGTATAGCGTTCAAAGAATGGATCAACAAGGCCCGGATACCGAGAACGATTCTCTATCTGTTTTAAATTAAAACGGAGCTAAAATTACAGATGTTGGCTTCTCGTGTTCTTGGCCTGAGAGCCAAGAAATCAAAATTCTATGTATGTACGATTTGAAATAACAAACATCGTGTGTCGTCGATTCATTTTCAAATGTTTGTAATTATTGATAACTAGATAACTAGATAAATCCTAAATAAACAATTTTTAAGTAAATCTTGTGCTTCGATTCATTTATGTTTTTAAATGTAGCGTCCATGAAATACATATTTTGATCATGTTTCATTGAATTGATTTTCAATATTATTATTAATCCATCTATGCGTTGAACAGAATTGGCATTGTAAACATACCTACAACATCACTATATAGCCTGATGCGGTCAAGATTGCCTTATCGCCTATTAGTTCTGATTACAACTATGTTATCGTCACCTTCCACGGAACTAGTCGTCTTACAAGTTGATATCGGAAAGCGTAACGGAAGCATAAATGACACCTATTACGTTAATCACTGTCGTCTAATCTCCCGGTGATCAAACACTCATATTTTTTTCAATGTTTTTTTTTTCCTTTAAATCCTCGATAAGCGAGAGCTCTCTCTTTCTCTCTCTATCTCCTGGCCATCACCGGTTTATTTTACGACCGGAATTGTAATCGTCGCTTGATTGCTATGACTGCGTCGCGAATGCATAAAACGTAAATTTATTATGACAAGAATATAATCTCTGCCTAGTCTTAAGATCTTTCTACAAGAAATAAAGCGACTAAATTTACCAGATGCCCGTCAATAATGTGTCTCGTTGCGGCAAAAGGAATCATAATTTTTATCAATTTCAATAGCCGAGTACGATTTGAATTAATGTATACGACGATAATATTCATTTTATAAGGCTGAAGACGCGCTTGAATTGTGATATCGCGATGATCATAAAATGCACGCATTTCGAAAAGTGTTTTTAAAAGTTTCCTTTGTTGAAAAAGATGAGAGAAAAGATACTGACACTCACACACAGACTTTTGTCGTTTCTTATTAAGTATTGAACGCTTTTGTGAAAATACGTTATTTATTCTTAATTACATCGCTAACGGCGTACTCGCTATTTTTATTGTCTCGACCTTCGTCAGGCACCAGAACCGGTTGAAATTTCGACTTGAATTAAACGGAATGACGTGGCGTTCCGGTTCCAGCCGAAGGTACTACTTAATTGGTACAAACAAATAATGACGGAGTGAAACAGCTTTAACTTCGCGCGTCGGCCGACGTGTCGGCCATTAACGAGCGTCGCAACGACGATTGCTATTTAATTGTGTCGTTTGTTACTTCTCCCCGTTTGTCCGCGCATTCACGGCGCTTCATTCTAGTTACTTAATGAGTCGCCTAAAATTTACACGGAATTAAGTGGAATGACACGGCGTTTGGCGCCTATCGAAAGGACTCGATTGAAGAGGCGCGATCGGCAGAGTGATGCGCGCACTAGACGATACGTGGACGGTTAAATCTGCAAGCGCCGGTAACGAGGACATGATCACAGGACGAAGAAACGAGGAAGAGAGGGATTGGACGAGAAAGGGTCCTACAACACGGAGGACCTTAAGTCCTAAGCACTATTCAACACACGATCCGACGACGATTAACTTCTGAATAGATTCAAGCACGATGGCTTTATTACACGTATCGAGGAAATAAAAATAGTTTTTACCGGAAAAAAAATGTAAATTACTATTTTCGAAGACAGCGAGGCACGTTCGCTTGTATTTGCCTCATAATAACGGATAACGATTAACGTTTTATTTTATTGTAAAAATGTTTTCCGACAATTTATATTAAATTTATTATAAAGTTGATAAACGAAGAATGTCCATATGTTAACATATCGTTTTGTTTCAGTTAGAGAAATAATGCCGAGATTTAAAAAAAAAAGAGTTAACATATTCCATGTTATGTAAGCTAATTACGTTAGAACAAACTTGTCTCGATATTGAATGAACCTGCTACGTCGCGGCACGTAATTCCAAAGGAGACATCTCAATGTTTTGACATGAGCCTGCAGTGTGTACGTGGGTACGAGGAATAGAAGCGGAAATCTCACACTAAAGAGCCGATTCCGATGCCAAAGTAACCGCGACCGTTTTTGAAATGCAAAATTCTCTCGCATGCCGATATCTGCTCGCGTGTTAGTACAGTTCGTTCGCGCTTAGCTACTTGCGGAGAGAGTAAAGCTACGCTCGGACAAGTAATTTATATGATAAACAACGTCAATGTGTTGTTCCGCCGCGTGTGTAACTATTATCGCAACGAGTTACAATAGAGAAGCACGACACGTCCTCGTGCAGGACGTGTGCCAAGAACGATTCCTAGTACGATCCTACAATTCGAGGATTGTGTGGAGCGAGACAATGTTCAAAGTTAAAAATGTCACAAACGAGCGAACAAGAAAGAAACTTATAATATCGTAGAGTAAGTCAACGATTTACATTTATCTCAAACGATAAACGAAATTTATGCACTATAACTTGATATTTAGAACTATTATATTTGCACTGATACGTTGTTTTTTTTTTCTTCAATATCGTTTTATTATTTTATACACGCCCCGCGCATCGTAAATAGATATCAGACATATTCGCATACCACATAAATATATTTTTGGTTAACGTAACGTTTCCAGCACTATGTAAAATACACTGCAAGAATGCGCTCGAAATATCGCGGGTGGCGAAAAATTGAAATCCTATTCCGCCTACGACAGTCGTGTCGCGAGTGTTGTGAAAGATCCACGGATTGGGAGAGCGACGCGGGCAACGCGACGTGGCGAGGATCGACAGACGAGTCGCGCCAGATTCGGATGCCGGGACGGCGAGGAGGCTGAAGCTCGCCGGACGATTTCGGTCTTCATCTCACGACGGGCGCAAAAAGTCGCTCGGGGCCGGTCGCATACGTGCAACGTAAGCACACACCTATGCAGGTGTACGCGGCCGCCGGAGCACGGAGCTCGCGACAGGCCGTGCCGCAAGCTCCTCCTGTTCTAAATCACCGATAGACATCTCAAGGCTGTCCATCGGAGAGTCGCCGGGCGTCAATTCCGGCGGGCACGCCCAGGCCGGAAAATAAAAGAGTGAAGCGAGCCCGAAGAAGATCGCCCCCCTTCTCCCACAGTATTCCATGGGTTTCTCTCTATCTCCTCTCTATCTTGACCTTCTCATCGCGCTCGCGGGAAAATCCTTTTCTGTCTGGATCGTATCTCTCTCTTGTCAAGCGTGAGGGAGAGAGAGAGAATTCGGTTGCAAGGCCGTCACGAGAGAAATTACGGAAGGCACGTGGGGTCAAGGAAACTGCGAAAAATTTCCGCGGCACGATAAGGGTAGAAATGAGAAAAATTTCATCGGCAATATGTATCAACGTTTCAGTATCATGCTTACGATCATGAGGAACTATATATGCAGAGAAGAAAATGCGGCATTGCAAAAACTCACCGATGGTCGCTATTAATGACGCGCAGGGAAGGACGCGCAGCAAAAGCAAGGTCAATGCTAAACCGATATCGAAGGAATCAATTCGTGCTTAAACGCTGCGTGGGGCGAGGAGAATGTCGCCAGAATCGACCGCGTAACCACCTCGTCCGAAGCCTTTTGTCGATCGAACAAAATAATTAACGAAGCGAACCGGGGGTCTCATTTGAATCGATACAATTTCCGCGCGTGCATGCATGCACGCATACGTGCGGTGTGTGTGTGTGCGCGAGTGTGTAACGAGCGTGCGATTGTCTGAAATCACCGGTGTTACGCAACACTAATTAAATTCTGCCGCCGGTAATCACGGCCGCCGATACCATTAGCCACGACAAACATTGTCAAACGGCGCAACGAGGTATAAATAACGCTCATGTCGACGGCGATACCTCGAGCCGAATATAATCGACTTGACAATAGTCATCGGCGCAATTTAGTCACGTCCTCGTCTATTAAGCCGCGATCGCTCGCAGACAATCGCTCGCGGAGGCGGACACGAAGAACGAAGATGTCTAAACTCGATTAGGAAACTTCTGGACTTGTTAATTGTTCCGCGTTTTAGTATCGTTACGTTTCGTGTGCAATTTTTTTTTTACGTCTGTAATATATCGAAGGTTTCATTTTATTTTATATTTATCGCACGCGAATTTATGCTTCTCGATTACACTTTTACGTACTCATAAACTGGAGAATTCTAAATCTATCAAACAATGTACACGAGGCGGCAGTAAAAATGTTTTGCTCACTCGAGATCAAAATACAAGAAACTACTCGGGTAATTTCATTAGTCTTCTTGATAGCCAAGGTGTTAAAGAAGAAAAGAAGAGGAGGAGGAGGAGGAGGAACGGAGGCAGGTGTATTAAATTTTGATCGAGGGAGTGCCTCGTAACGCTTCTCCCTGGTAGACGCGTGTTTATATGCAGCCGCTTTAAAAATCCGCTCGCCAATCCTTCTGAGCAGTCCGTTCACGATTCCGACCTTTACATTCGTACAGCATGTCGAACCAATCTGGTCGCGACATCACGCGCCAAATATGCGAGGTGTGGCGAAACAGAAAGACAGGAAGAGAAAGAGAAGGAGAGTGAGAAAGAGGGACAGGAGATCGGCGCCCACACCGAATTCGCGCCACGCCATTAAACCACCCAGCGAGGATCACCGGTTCGATGCAAGGTTGTGGTAACGTGCACGCACGCAACCGGCCGCGATGCAAGAATGAAATCCAAAATTGCCTTAAGCTCGCACGATACTCAGCCGCGAGAGCGGCATTTATAATTTTATTTATTAACGTTCGATTTATTCTCCAATTGCGGGAATAGATTCACCACTCATAAGAAACAATTGACGGGAAGGATTTTATTTGCTTAATCAATCTGTTAATGGACACGAGCTCCGTAGCGAAGATCAGTAGTGAAGATCGTCCTGAGAGCGATCACGACGACAGCTCTCTTCTCTCTCGGCGTGAATCGCGGCGGCGCGGCGCGGCGCGGCGCGAAGAAAAAGAAAAAGAAGAAATCACGCAGCCCCAATCGCTGGGAGGGATTGGTGGAAGGAACGAGCGCGGCGCGGAACGTGTACCAGACCAGTTGTGACACAAGAAGAGGGGACCAATGGCTATCTACTACGGCCGGACACATCTTATCCGCGATCTCATCTCTCACCCGGATTACAAACTAACACACCGGGCCACGACCCGCGATGTTCGCTTCGGAATTTTTATATTTACGTTATCGCATGCCGAGATAACAAAGCCCCGAGTGTTCCGTGATTTTTAGACGAGAGAATGCAGTTCGGTGCAACGAACTCTCGGTGCGGATGCAAAAATGCTGCTGGAATATCGGGAGTGACTTGCGAAGTTTGAGTGAATTGTCGGCTTACACGAAATGCTCTCGAGACACTGTCACGTAACTCGTTAATATATTTTAAGTCTTAATAACTTAATTGCTTTATTAAAGAGGGCTTATTTAATCAATGGTACCTCCTGCACTTTCCATATTGCTTCATGCGAGAGCGAAACGCTAGTGCTTCTTTGAGAGCGAGAGATCATAGTGTTCCAATACTGAATCGATATCCGCGTGATAAAAGGGGACATTATGCGGATAATTAATATCTACTTGCGTAATGATCCACGTACTCGATATCTCGCCGTCTTTCACTTTCACTGGAAGGAAAGACAGAAATTAGTAGGCCGAAGCAGAAGGCTGTAACGGATGACAACAGTTATACGGTATCGATGTAACATTTGTACAATATATTTTTTATCAAACGGACAAAAGATCTCTGCTCTCATTTTTTTTATCAAACAGACAAAAAGATTTCCGTAGAAAATTATCGAAAAATTTTTTCGCTTCTTTGGTATTCCGAATACTGTCGAATAAAGAATCTAATCTGCGTCTTCTAACTGTAATGACTATTTGTAAACATTATTTGTAATCACTGAAGATTAAACTAAAATATTTAGTCTTCAAAATCAATACATATTAAATGCATTAGTACATATCAATATATATTAATTTCATGTTAAAATTAAAATACTCTCAAACGAAGAATACGTCTCTCTCTCTCTCTCTCTCTCTCTTTCTCTTTCTCTCTCACAGCAGCTTGAATCTTTCCATTGCAAAAGTTATATAGGAAAATTATATCCGCTTGCTCTTAATTTGAAAACATTCGTTTATAAGAGTAAATTGTTTTCCTGAGAATATCAGATATAACATTCGTCATGTATAAATAAATATATTTGGTTCTTAACATTAATTCTCTCTTTAATTTCCTGTAATATTTGAAGAGAAGTTTTGTCAATGTAAAACATTTTCATTGAAAATTACATTTTTGAATGGTTTTTTTATCATGTAAATAATATAAAATGTAAAATGTGTATAAAAAGATTTATAGAAAAATCGAGGTAAATTTATCAATCTCTTCGTCGTATGGTTTTTTATTATCTAAATAATGTAAAATATAAAATGTGCACAAAAAGATTTATAGAAAACTCGAGGAAGTTTATCAATCTCTTCGTCGTACTGTCGCAATGCACTAAGAAATAAGATCGCGAGTCCGAGTTAATCGAACTTGTTCTCATTTATTTGTCAAGCCTCGTCCGACCTCACGCTTGGGGCTTTGTCTCCTAATCCCTAATCCGCAATCAGGGCCCATTGTGTGGGCATCGGGCCCACGGACATACCGGTACGCGTATGCTCGCGCAACCCGTCGTGAATGTTAAGGCAAGAGGGATTATGAGAGATTAAAATCGTGAGACAGAGAAAGATTGAGAATGCGCGAGGGAGGCGAGGGGGATGGACGCTGGTCCATGTGAGATGAAGATGAGCGGGAGGACAGGGGGAGGACAGGTAGAATTTGGGCGTGGGAGAGACGAGGACGGGACGTGTTTCACTCACGAGACGAAGATGAGTCGCAACGTGGGTCCTGGCGGATAGGGGAAGGGAGGATATTCAAATAAGTTGATTCGTTAGTCGGCCGGATTAATTTGCTACGACGGTATCGGATGTGCCGGCGCATTCATTAGGCGGACTGTCGGTAGTCCTCCTCCGTGGTTGTTCGTTCACGTGTAGAAGGATAGTTGGTTCCTCGCCGGGTGTCCCAACTGACTTCTACGGGACGAGCCGCAAGAACTGTGCAGAACATTAAATGGAGAGGCAACGAACACGCTGTGCCGTGCAGGAAATAAAAAAAAAACACGAATAAGTATAATACAAAAACGAACAGTGGGAATCGAAGACTGAGGTAATTAATCAGAATACCTCGTAAGCATGTGAATAAAATGAGCGTTAGTGAGTTAAGAACAATAAGAATAGCGACAGAGAGATAAACTTGAAGAGTGTTAATGGAAATCGTAGACGCTTCGATTTGCTCGACGAATACACCAGCTCGCGACGACTACACGTGGCTGTAAGAGTCTGTATATGTTTGTCCCGGCATCGATGAGACAAACCTGACGAAGGCCCGAGGCGAGAGAGAGAGAGAGAGACGTCGACGCAGGAAACCATATGTGAAAAAGAAGGACGCTGGCAAAGAAAGAAAAACAGCAGCAATAGCAAGCGCGAGCGAGAGAAAGAGAAAATGCGAGAAGGAGAGAAAGATATCTCGACGAGGATGAAGGAAGGAAGGAAGGAAGGAACGAGACGGAGGAGCGAGCTCGACTGGGCGACAACTATTGTCGCCGGCGTGAAATATTGTTTTCCATGCCAGGCACGACGCGTATGCACGAATAACGACACGTCGATTAATGTCCGCATTGCCAACCGCATGGCCGTCTATTAATAGCGGCGTCGACGCACGGAGATTTCTGGGTGGTGTCACCGATACCATTGAAACGAAGCGAAACGCGAAGATTTAGAAATTATACTCCGCATTAAGTCGATTAATGACGACGTGATGATGAAGGGAGGAGGCGGGAGGGAGAACAAAGAAGAAGCACGATTGACTGAAAATCAAGTATTTTTTTAATTTTCGGTAATTCGCATGCCTCAATGACTTCGGTTGCACCTGCGTATATCATGGGATGCTTCTTTTATCGTCACTTTTCTCTTCCCGATAGCGGACATTTAATTTTCATTTAATGCGACCCGAATTATTCGCTCTCCGCGACATTTACGAGCGCTAAACGCGCAGCGACATCGTTTAATTCCATTTCGTTCATCGTACCTTGCAACGTGAACTCCACGAATAACAGCCACACATCCTGCGGACAGCTAATGAAGAGCGCCCCGCGCCTTTATTTAATACCTCGAGTTACGGCGACGCGTCCACGCGCGATGAGTCCTGCTCCGACGTTTAATTCGACGTTCCACACGTTCCGCACGATAAACGCGTAAGAAAAGGTGCGAACGCCCTCGTCGGGATTTAATCGGACGCCGATCGCAAACAGACGCGACGGCGATGCGTATTCGCCAATTAGCGCGATAATTCACCAAGCGCGACGCAAACCTGCATTTATTTGCACTACAGCAAAATCGCGCCATCGGTGGTAAACGACTTGGCGACGATAAGTAATCCTTGAATTATTCATTCCAATAAAACACGTGTCTTCGTCGAAAATGAAACAAAAAGTTTCGTAGAGATTCATCAGGTTAGAAACGTCACTCGAAATAGATTCAAAACAGATGATAATGCGACGATAATAATGCGAATAACGCGTGTCCGCGTAGTAGATTGAAAAATTTTCACGTCGTGCAATTGAAACCTTCCGATTATTTATTTTCAATTATTCTAGACGAAACTCTTTATTGCGATTAATTTAGTTCTCCTTTCTCTCGCTCGGGTAATTCACACGTAATGGCACACTCGAACCGCGTGTGACGCGTGTGCGCAGACTTGAGAACGATCGACGATTGAGGTATGCACATCGGCGGATACTCCGCCAGTCGGGAGCGCGCCCTTTCCCACTTTCGCGCCGATCGTGCGATTAACGCAGCGGGTCCCGGGGATCATCCTGCACGAGATCAGGTCGGTCAACTTCGTAAATCGTCCCTCGCGAGAATCCGGAGTTCTCAGGAGTATGCGTGTCGACGTAAAGAGGAAAAAAAAGGAGGCAGGGGGAAAAAAAAGGGAAAGGAGACGCCTTAAGTGCGCCGCAAATTGCAGTTTATGTATCACAAGGTGTCGGCTACGGGAATCTGTTAACCGATTCGCGACGTCGTCGAGGGTACCGATTGACGGACCGGATTCCACGGAATCGACCGTAATGCTCGATTAACATAATTTTCGCGCGATGAAGAATCCTTTTGTTCCGTCGCGCTCAGTGGTTGACCTCCGGACTGATAAGACGCGACTCGATTTAACCAGCGCGTCGTCCTTCGGTAATCCGCAGATCGTTTGCGAGTCATGAAGCGCGAAGACAATGGCTGCGCGAATAATAATACATGATATATAGATACAAAAGCATGAGAGCCAACTCGAACGTAATCTCTGCTGCCCAGGGATCTGTTCCCGCGATAAAAATGTTGCACAACCCAGCATTTAGTTTTTAACGGTTAGTCAACATCGAAGTTTAATTTTATCTTAAATAATCTTATTATGTACAGATTGGAAATCAACGTTGATGCTGTTCTTTATTTGCCTTTGCCAACGATTACAAGAGATTACGCATTAAACGACGTGAAAGATGTAAAAAGACAAGCTCGTGTATTCTTCAAAATGCCTCATAAAGTATATGCGCTGAGACTCTCGCTGCGGACTCGAGGATTAATTTATGTTATTCTCATTTACGTCAAAGAGGAAGGAGCGCCGAGTCGATCGAGTTGCCTATCGACGTCCATTATTCTCGGGACGCGCGTCGGATGCAATCGGATCTCCTTTAATTGACAGTGCCAGCGCAAAATCGTAATACTGTGACAGGGCTTGTCAGATTTACGCGGTATATTCGACAATCGTTCCAATTAAGCACGCAGCGGAGCGACCTGCCGCTCCTACACGCGGCGCGACACGTAGAGCTAAGTGTAAGTCAGTGTAATTGAGAAACTACAGTCGGGAGGTCGTGTATAATGGAGGCAATTAAAATCGTCATGAAGGTTCTCTTTGTGATCGGACGATCGACATGAGACGTGCCCCTACAACTCGTCTGGGATCATTACGATCTCAGGCGGTAAGTATCGATTTGTTTCTCGATGTCGTCTTAACTTTCATTC
>VBVQ01002325.1:14112-25816 GCA_011636635.1 Tetramorium simillimum | reverse complement strand
GTGTATATGGGGAGACAGGGGGAGAAGGAAGGTGGCGAGGCGAGGGGGGAAATGCAGCAGCAGCAGCTGTCGCTGCCAGTGCCCCCCTTCGTGTTACCCTAGAAGGGGCCCACTGGAGGACATTGGCGCAGACCACGGGGGCCCCAGTGCATCTCAACCTGTCGCTGTTAAAATAACCGGGCAACATTGACACTGTATCACGTTTATGCGGAGCGCAATTTCATCTCCGAGATGAAGAAAAGATGTACAACAATTTTTGATTAACATCGTAGAAACAATTTCAATATTAAGACACTGAATGATTAATTGGAATTTGTATAATTAAATGACTGTAAAAGAGAAGAGAAATATAATTTAATAGTTCTCTTGAAATATACAAATTCTTAAATTCTCTGGTGTTAATTTCAGAGATAAATTTCAGAATTGAAAGCTAAAATTTGCAAGATACAAGATACATTAATTTATGCACATTACGATAAATGATAATTTATGATATTACAAGAAAAATAATAACTTTGCGCGCGCAATTATGTCGTCAATGCGATCCAGTTTCGCGAATAAACAGTTGAATTTAATTTAAGCGTATGAGAATGTGGGTTAAACGCAAGTTGCATCATGCTTATTGGTAAACGTTGCACGTGGCAACGTTTACCGCGTATTCGAGAAACGCTCCTTACATTCTCGATCGTCGCATAATAGTGGACCGAAAACGAGAAGAGATCGGATCGATCGCTCATGGCGATTCGCGGCGAGTAAAAGTATACCCGCCGTCGATTCTGCCGATCGGTGAAAACGGGGAAGGCGTGTGTGCAAAATCGCGTGTATAAAAAAAAGAAGGGCGGGAGAGAGCGAGAGCGAGAGCGATAGAGAGAGGAGAGAGACAGGAGAGATAAAAGAGAGGAGAGGAGAGGAGAGGAAAAAGAGAATCCAAAGTGGCCAGAGTGCGTGCGTGCGCGCGCGTGCCGCCGTCGGCACGTGGCACGCACGTGTTCCGGTTTCTCTTGATCTTGCTCGCACTCACTGACGACGCCTCTACGCGACGCTCTCGACACGCGTGTTCATTCACACGACTTCACGAACGGCGCGACAGGGCAACGAGGATGAAGATCCGAAGGCAGGAGAGCGAATCTTGGTGGTTGCCCTCGGGGGTATACATTCAACAGGTGATCTCGCGGCGTTTCCGACGCCATTTTTACTTCCGCGATACAGCAGCGAGCGTGATAAAGCTTGAGAAGCTCAAACTAATTGACAAAAGAATGCGCACCTCTCTCTCCTCTCTCCTTTTACGCAAGAAACTGCGAGATGAATTTGATTATCTACATTCTACAAAGAGAACTCATCACACGTACAATAGTTCTTTGTATGTAACAATTTTTATCCCATTTAAATCGCGTTTTATTTCCTACACTTTCTGTAAAGCAACCGAAGGAAGAAATCGGTTAAATCAGAAAAGATCCCGTGGTAGCAGAAGGATTTAACGCAGCGTGCACGATCGCGGCGTTCCTCTCGGCGGATTCTCGCGATCGTTTACCGGGTTTACCCAATTAGAAGTGACATTCCTCCGAGCTTCGTGCGGGCCATTGAACGTCAGAAGGTGACGTCGCGCGCGTCGAGGACAGTGGCACCTGCCAAAAAATCGGAGCCCCTTTTTCGTAGCCGGCGCCGCGCCGTCAGGAGAGAGCCCCGAGTGCACATTTGTTGTTCGAACCCCGGTCGCGTGGACGAAGCGCGTCGCGCATATATACGCATACACATACGCATACGCGGCCGCGTACAGCGTGCGTGCACGTACGCGTACTACGTACGCGCCACGGCTGCATGTGAGGCCGAACTTAACGAAATCTGGCCAGATGTCTATTTCGAACGTGGCGCAGGTCGGTGCCGCGTGTCGCCGAAGCCCACCCAGTGCATATGCGCTTCGCGCGTACGCACGTACGTACGTACGTGCGTGCGTGCGTGCCCACACACACGGTCCCGGCCAGATTCGTTCTCTATCGGATTGCACGTGCTTGTTGGTGCTTTACAGGTGGCATTGCACCGTGTCCTCCTGATTTTTGCCGTCACTCGAAACAAATCTAATTATTCAAAGTGTGTTGATGGGTGTACGGCGAGTAGAAGTGGAAGGAAAAGAATTTTTTAGTACTGCTAACTTTTTGGAATTTTAATTTACACATTCAATACTTTACTGATCGATATTCTTAATATTTTAGCCACGTGCAATCGTATACCTGTGCAAGTTTGCTTTACAGATATTTGTTCGAAAGTAAACTTTGAAACAGGAAAATTCTATGTTAATGAGAAATTACTTTAGATAGTTGTAATTAGAATTAATAGTCTTATCGGTTCTTTGCATAATTATGAATATTAAATTATGTTACGATGCGGCACAACGAAAATATAGTTGAGAACCATCGTGGCTACGCCAATGAAGCAAGGGGATACTAGGATATGGTGCCCCTTGTAGGGTGGTGCTTTCAGTCAAGCTGGTAAGAGACACGACTCTCTAGGACGATAGGTATTTGTCCTCACGGAGGATGATATTCGATCGCATCGTGATGAAAAGATTTTCGAAGATGAACTTTTATTTTTGCCTACCGTCAATTCTGAAATATAACTGTACCCTCCTTCCGGGACGTGACTCCAAATATTAACGGTAAAACGTAATCATCGTCAAAATATGCATTCGAGAAAAATAAAGGAACTTTTTATAAACCGTTTAAAACGTCAGACGTATATTAATCGATCGCGAAACGTTTACAACAACGATCGCGAATAAACGTGGAGAATCATACACGGATCATCCGGCATCTTTTTTATCGCGCCAAGCTCGTTTCTGTAACCCAGTTCTCGCCGCGGCTAATGGACTTTTGCTCTTCTCCGCGGAGCATCGCAAATTTGTGAAGAGGAAATGAAGGTGATAGGGGAGGGAGGGCACACAGAAAGGAACTTTGAAAAGCGAGCGGAATACGACTGCGAGAGAAAGAAAGGCAGAAAGAAAAGAAGAGACAGAGAGCGCGAAGTAACGACAACAAGAAAGTCGACGGAGAGAGAAAGAGAGAGAGAGAGAGAGAGGACCCGGAGCGCGAGTTTCACGCAGTGGCAAATTCATATCGACCATAACAGGAGCGAGGCGAATGGCATATACGCGGTTTGGTAACGAGGGACTTGCATTAGTCAGGAATTCTCGAGTGGCGCGCACCCGTGTTTTTCGCAAAAAGCCTTAAAATGTCTTCCATTTTCCGTCGTTTGCCTCCCGCCGCCAGTTGTTCCTGGCCGCCTAAAGTAACGGTGATGAGATCGAGTGCGATACGCGGCACGTGAGAATTGCACAGCGCTTTACTCTCGAGCAGAATTTGCAAAGAAAAAAAAAAACCCTTTTGACACATCAGGCAATGCCGGAAAATTAAAATATCAATGTCGCGTGACGAGCATTCACGATAATATCATACCTATGCTTGCTATATAATTTAAATATAATTTAAATATAATTTAAATATTTTTATTGTGCATCGTAAATTCAAATTGTAATTACTCTGAAAAACATTTTATAAAAGTAATAAAGATAGACGATAATAATGTAATTTAACTCGATATATTATTGGTATAATTATAAACTTTTCGATGCAATAAGATTGATATTAATAATATCGAGATAAGACAGTTGATTCGAGCAGGGATTCGCATGACCTATCGACACCACTGCACGCGTTTGCTCGTGGTGTTTGCGAGAGAAGGAGAGAGAGAGAGAGCGAACGAGCGAAGGAAACGCGCGGGAGAGAGCGAGGACGAGAGCGAGAGAGCGAGATAGTGTCGCCGATACAACGGACGAAGAGGGAACGATCCTGATTGGGAGAATGCGCGGTTGGGAGAGGATGCTCGTTGGCGGGGAAAGGGATCGAGTTTAGGGCGACGGGTGAACGGGGACGGTCGAGGGCGAGAGGGGTAGAAGCAGATGCTCATCGAGTCCCCGCTGTAAATGTAGATTATGCCCGCGCCCTTAATTTGTGTGCGTGCATACGTGAACGCACTCTGGACTTGGCCTTTCCTAAGGAGAGGATTGAAAAGCGTCCAAGGAGAGAGACCGCCGCCGCCGCCGCCGCTGCCGCTGCCGCTGCCGCTGCCGCCGCCGCCGACTCTGGATAAAATTCGCCAGAATATATTTATAACCGCGATACCGCTATCTCCTTCGCGGAATCTGCCTGCATCTCGCGTAAACGCGCTCTCGCAAAATTGCACCGCTCCAGTATTAATAAACCACTCAGTATTAATAAACGAAGCGACGGTTCCGACTGTGGAGCACCGCGGATTTACACGGAGAGATTAAGTAGAGTTTTTTTTACCGCACATATTTCATTCATTATCGTGCAGACCGCTGAGATTTTTAAATCGTTAAAAAAATCGATTTTCATAATTAATGTACCTGTAAAGTGTTACACTAATTGTAAGTTTTCAAAGAAATTTACAGAGACTGACACTTTTTTCATAAAAAGAGAAAATATTTTTTATTTTAACGAATTTGTTTTTTTTTTTTTTTTAACTAGAATCAGTCAGACTGGAATGCGAGAGTGAGGCGGAATTCTGCGGCAATCTTGGATAGCGCGGCGTCGCGGTGGTACATTTTTCCGACAGCGGCGGAAGATGACGCACCCTCTTCCATATTTTAAGTATGTGGATTTTCGACATGAGCCATTATAAGTTCGAGGACGCGCGCGTGAGGCGCGTGCACGCGAGACGGGGAAAAGAAAGGCCGAGAAAGAGGCGGCGGTACGCGGGAGCGAGGGAAAAAAAAAACGGAGAAAGAGAGAGAGACGGCGCGAGAGGCAGGTGCATCACGGTGACACTCCCTCGATAATTCTCCGGGGAGAAAAAGAGAGAGAAAGGGGAAGTGAGACAGCAGCAGCCGGAGAAAGAAAAAGAGAGAAGGACCTAAGTCACGAGTGTTGTGTCTGGAGCTCGTTTATGGTCGTTCGGTTAAACTCTCGCTCCAAGGAAGGAGTTTCGAAAATGGCGCCGGCGTGGGGTTCGGCGGACCCCGGCCGGATTGTTGAGCATGGCAGCCTTCGCGATACGGGGATATCTCGCGATCGAGGGAGAGTTTCTCGCGAAAACGGCGTTATTGGGCCATTCGACTGGCTTCACTTGAAATATCTCGCTCGCGGAAGGCAACCTTATTCCGTACAGGAAATTGCGCGCGACTCGTGCCCTTCGTCAGAGGGACACATGAGCGCAAACAATATTTCTCTTTACTTAAAACACTGAAATAAAACGGACGCCCGATAAGGAATATTAAGCGATCACGAGCCGGCAACGGCGCGGCAACGGCGAGGCGGACGCAAGTAGAGCGACAACATTTCGAACATTCGATGCGTGAACGTTTGCGCGCTACATATGAATCATACGTGTGTTTGTTAAACTATATTTTATCGAGCTCGCTACTTCCTGAAACAAACTAGTGCCCCAGGTAGATTTACTCGTGAGTCACACCGTGCGCGACTAATTTTAGAATCCGTTAGGTTTCGGCACCGCGCATGTGTGCGTGTGTGTTTTCCCCGCATTACGCGTAATTTCAAATCAGATTATTTTCTCGCGCCGGCGCGAACGTTTATCTTCGCCGATGGATCGCTCCGGGATGCATCTCGTCGTCGCGGCGGCGGCGGCGGCGAAACGCAGCCGCGAAATCATCATTCTCGAAGCGACCGGCGGATTATGAAACACGGACGGACAATGGAACGCTTATCTCTCCGACCGCCTTTTATCTCTGTTTATGTACACACGTTACTATGTTGCGCTGCGTGACTGATAAAATTTCAGTCGATCGGCCAATTATGCGCAATGGGGAAGAAATCGAACCAAAGACCTCGGTGCGTGAATCTTTTCAGATTCGAGGGAATAAAACCGGACACCGGAAGCATTTTCGGTAAGTAGGATGGACGCTATTTTCGGATCGCCTTGCACTTGAACCCTGTGACGACCCTCGACTGTGGGAAATCATAAAGATATGTTACGTTACGTGATATATTTTCGTGATTCTAGCCAGTGGATTATTTCCTTTATTTCCTACTGAATCAATTATATTATATGTTACGTTGATATATTTTCGTGATTCTAGCCAGTGGATTATTTCCTTTACTTCCTACTGAATTAATTATATTATATATCAATGTAATTAATAATATAAGTTTGCTTGTCAATTCTTCGGCTGTTATTCTCTGCGATTAGATCGAAATTTAATACGAACCGTGCCGCGAATTAAAGGCCCGCGACCGTCGTAATACGGCTCGTTAAGTATGGTACGCAAAGTAATACGAGACCTTAATAACGAGACCGCGGCGCAGTAAGATCCGTGACGAAGGTCTCTTCGACGCGAAACGACGACAATCGTCGAGATTAACGGGCCGAAACGAACCGACGACAGTCGACTGTCTCATATTTATCAAATTATGAGCAACGAGACTCGGCGGAATCTGACACCCGGTAGAAACATTCGAGCGTAAATAACGAACCCCATCGATTCTGCCGCAACGGTTCTTCGATCGAGAACGGAGAGTTGTTTAATCTGTATCGTTAAAATACTTTCGACGCGGAAAGGCGTCCGATAGACGCGATATCAAATATCTTGTTATCAATTTAATATTATCGAGAAACATAATTCTTCATTTGCAATATAATCCAACGAAATAACGTAACTCGGCACGATTGTTCATTGTTTCGTGTCCGTCTCGTAAAATTACGCGGTACGTCGTTTTGTAAACCGCCGGGCGAAAAGGATTGCCAGCTCGAAACGCCGACCTTTTCCCGCCGTCTTGTTTGCCGCCCTAGAAAGTTTCATGGCGAACGCAATGCCGCGATATAAATTATATTTATACCGAATAGTCGGCGCAGAGCTCCCGCAGCGTTTCAAAGGAATATGGGAACGTCACAGACGAGACGTTCTAAAACGTAGTTTTTGCGGTCTTTCCGAGCTGCTCGGCTGCGCCGAACTTAGCATACGAGAGGGCCTACACCACCGTCGTCTTCCAAACAACGTCTCAAACCAAACAAACGTTTGAGACTTAGTTACTCCAACTATGCCCGTGGATTACCGCGCAACGCATCTCGCGCCCTTCGCTGAATCGTAATTTCGTAATTGCTTTGTGCGCTCAGATAATTAACGTGGGAATCTCGCGGTTTCAAAAACCGCTGTAATACTGTAAATACAATTCAACGTCTAACTAGGAGCAAATATGTAATAATTGTATTATTGTCTTGTAAAAAACAGATCAAAAAAATATAACTAGCTTGATATTTCATCAAGTCAGCAAGATGCATCTACTAGATTCTTTTAAGAAGTTTTAATTATAAAACAAAAATAAAGATTTTATCAATAGCTTCTATATGTCTTTTTTTCTAAAATAAATATAATATTCTAGAATATAATATTATAGAAATATATAGAATATAATATTCTAAGATTATTTGTTGCGCTTGGAATGCGCTTTTTTGTCAGGTGCTTGTTTAAACGATAAACAGAGATATAATAGTGAAAATCAATCAACAGATATCTAAAAAATATCAAATATTAAAACTATCAAAACCTGTCAAGTCAAATATTAGATATTTAAAAAGTAAAATTATGACACGTGCCGCGACAATCGAGGATTCACGGAGGATGAGAACCGCTTTCGAGAGGTAACGCACGATTCCGCGGCACGCAACGGCGCATCGCTCCGTGGCTGCCTCTCTGGCAGGTGTATGAAGCGAGAAATAAAAGAAAAAGAAGGACGTTCGCGGAGGCTGCCGAGGGAGCGAGAGGAGAAGAGCGAGAGAAAAAGGGGGAGAAAGGAGGAGAGAGACGAGAGGCCCGAGAAAGGAGGAAAAAGGATTCGATTTATGGACTCTCGCATTACATCCGAGCGATTAACCGCTAACGATTCGTACAATCGCGCTGGCGTCCCCGGCACGTGGTGCGAGCGTAAACGCGAGCGCGTAAACCGCGAGCGGAACGGAGCATCGCGACGGCGATCATCTCTTTCCCGGAAGCCTCCCTCGCGGCGCTCACCCTCGCATTCGTACGAGCACACATGCACACATGTACACATGTATACACACACACATACACACACACACACACACACACACGCACGCACACACGTCGCTCCATCGCTCACACTGTTGCACATGACAGCAGCGAACGGCAACGGACGTCTCTCCGACGCGTCTAGGTTATGTCATTCGCATCCCGGCGCGGCGTCGCGACGCACGCCGAGGACGGGGAGCCCGGGCGCCGACGGAGGGGAAAATCTTCGGCGTCGAAGGGTAAGCCAGAAACGCGGGGAACACGAGGCAGAGAGCCGTCGCTCTCGCCGCCTAGTTGCCGTCGGCGGGGCAGCACTGTCCAGGGCACTGACAAGCGAACCAAAACACAGAGCGAAGGTAGCCCTGGCGGCCGTCGACGGCACGATTTGTCGGACGCGCCGATCCTCGGCGCGATCGCCGCCTCGATCGACCGGCTCCGAGACGCCGACGGGCCTTTAAATACGCACGCCGCACCGGGTAAGACACACTAGACACCCAGACAGAGACGGAGACGGCCGACGGTCGGGAGAGAAACGTCCGTCGCTCTTCATCTTCCGCACGGGCCGCGAACGGCGCGAGGTGTCCCGTGCACGGGGTGAGGCACAGCACTACCGACGACGCGCGACTCACCAGACTTGTTGGCGATCTTGTTGAAACAGTTCTGAAAGACCTCGTAGAGATGCATCGGCTCGTCGTCGCTGGCCGCCATGTTTTCGCACGAGACGTGAAAACGAGTGGACGTTCCGTGGTCGGGCCGAGTGGGCACGGTTTCGCGGTGCGACCGCGCGCGGAGCCACCCTCCTCCCGCTACGATCACCCACACTACTGAAGTGCACCGCTTCACGGACGCGGCTCTTATACCCGCGCCGCTGGCGCCACCGTACGGCGGCGGCCGTGCACCCGCGCGCCGTTTACGAATCGCGACACTCACAGTTGCCGTCCGACTTCGGATTTTATGCACTGCAAAAAAAAATGTACATACGTATGACGTTAATCGAGTGATTTTGCCAAGAAAACTATACATCAAATTATAATTAGTTTTGATTTTTAGAAATAAGTTATATATTTTGAAGACTTTGATTCTCGACGGAAATATGGGACAAATGTCATGGATGTTTGTCGGCACGCAATTATTCTTTCAGAATATTCTTTCTTTCGACGATGATGTTTGCATTAAAATATTTTATTCACAATTTAATAGTAGAAATAGTTATACAGAATAGATTCTGAATATATTAAAAATATTAGATATATATACATAACGACCTGCGTAGAAATGTATAATACATGAGATTTAAATCGTTGTATACTCGCTAAATAGAGAGAATAATTCGTAAATAATATCAGTTAATTAAAGTAACTTATGCCTCTGTAACACTGTATATTGCTATTGTATCATTAGATAAAATGTAATTATATATATTTTAACGTATAAATTGCATAAAATTTAACCAAAAAATAGAAAATAACATTAATAAATAAAAATATGTAATCTTTGATTTTTTACGATATAAAACATGCAAAACAACTTATATAATTTAAACGATTGTTAATTAATGCTAATATAGCATTAATAATCTTACAAAATTGTATTCTAAAATATTATGTCACAAACATGTATATATTGCGTGAATTTAAAGCTGCTTTTTCAAATCAACGCTGATCAATCTTAAACCCCTTCAAAATCAGAGTTCTGTGGGACGGGATGAGAAATTTCTTCGTAATCTTGTCTGCCGTAACCTGTAAATAATTTAAATGAAATAACATACAATCTAATGTTGCATAATCATTGAGAAGCATCGAGAGAACTGCTCTGCTGTGGCACATTACACTTTCATGCAACATGAATGTAACATAAATGCAAGTGAAAAGCAATTTGGCAGTAAAACAAGTGCCATAACTAGGTGCATAGAAATCTGGATACATACATAGAAACCTAACTGAAAATCGTTGATTATTAATAAAGCACAGAGTAATTTTAATTTGCAGTAAAGCGTACGTGCACATACTTAAAATCAGATCTCGGTGGAAGCACTGACGCACTACAAAAGCGTAGACGTGTAGCCAGTGATTTACTGACCCATGGCAGGACTCGGTGCAAATACTGTGGCTAAGTTGCCACCTCTCCCCTGGCCTATTCGCAGCAGGTATATACTCGAGACAGGACGAACAATCAAATTTATGATCATAAGGGCTGCGCTAAACTTATTAGACGCATCTACAAGTTTATAAAACTGTATCTTTTGCATGAAATAGGATCAACAAATTTTTTCCTTTCTTCTTTTATGAACACAATATGGAATCGACATATAATATATTCGATATTATACTCACTGTTGTACTCTGATGGATAGTACACTGCTAACGTAACCACATCGAGGAATATAGAGAGTACATTTATGAAAAATGCCTGTAAAAAAATATATAGTCATGGCAAATTCCAACAAAAAAAATAGTAAATTCTTTCCCCCTACATCCTTAATGACTTACAAACTGCAGTGGCTCGTCTGATTCAGTATTATGAACAGCCCAAAATATACAAACAAAGAATAGCAAATTATAGAACAATACAGATTTTGGGCACCAACCTCCCTGCATACCCCTGTAACGAATTTTATATGTAACATATATTATAAAAGTACAGGTTCTTAGATACGTAAAATCTCTCTACTTCTGCAGAGTGCGTTGCTGTCCTTACCATGTTACAAGTACCAAGTGAATTGCAAATATGATCTGAAAGAAATATAATTATAAATAATGTTGTTTTGCTCCTTTGTTCAATCATTGTGCAATATTTATATACTTGTAAATTTAGTTGTCAATCAAGAAACAGAAATAAAGTGTGACTTCATCACAGGCGATACAAATATCAATTTGTTCATGTATTCACAGAACGTACAAAATAATATTTACGGCGTATTACGCCGTATCGAAAACACTGAAGACGCACACACTAAACAGTAGAGACACGTAGCTGGTACTTCGTTTACATTACCTTTAAAGGAAAATGGGATAAATTGGTTAGATTAGGCATCTTCGTCGCACGATGGTAGCCTCTATCCCAATAGTGGCAAAAGGAATAACTGATTAATTAGAATTGCGATTAAAAAATATCTCTCTAGCTGACAAAGGGATATCTAATCTCCTTTTTCCGCCTACAACTTGGTTCGGCAACAACATGAAGCGCATGTATGATACGCTGCGTATATCAGCTGTGGGAGCAGCACCTTTCGCAGCTGCTGCCATCTAACGTCTAAACTAAAATTCATAAAATTATTTCTAATTTGTAAAATTAAATTTCTGAAATTTTTATAATCATCCAATTAATATATATTGTTATTTTATGTGTATCATAAGACTCTCGGCATTGACTGTAGGTATATATTTTGTTTAGACATCTTGATGAGAAAGAAAACAATGAGAGAGAGAGAGAGAGAGAGAGAGAGAGAGAGAGAGAGAGAAGAACGAGAACATGTTTTCTTCCTTTATAAAACAATGCACAGATGAGAAAAAAAAATAAGACTAGATTCTTTTGTGATCTCTTTCTTACTTAATTCATTGGTTACTATTGTTATATACAGGGTGTCCGAAATAAAACGACCCACACGAAAGTTGGCGGTAGATCGGGTCAAATCGAGAAGAAAAGTCA
>VBVQ01002325.1:0-14102 GCA_011636635.1 Tetramorium simillimum | reverse complement strand
CTTAGACATTATCATTAATAAGTCAATAACTACTGCGATTTTTGGAAAATGGTACATGACTTTTCTTCTCGGTTTGACCCGATCTACCACCAACTTTCGTGTGGGTCGTTTTATTTCGGACACCCTGTATAAGTCTATCTTTTTATTTCTGCAATTTATAAAACTAAGACAGGTTCAGTGTTTGAATGTCGATACTTTTATAGATACCTACGAAAAACGAATATAAAAATTTCGAAGAATCATGAAAATTTATAAGTAAATCAATCGATATCTACACATATAATATCATTTCGCAATGGATTGCAAAATGATTGCATATTTAGCGCCAGCCGCACTCTCGTTGCATTTTGGCGAGAAACTGAAACAAAACACAGGCAACTTCAATTAATTTCAGGCTTGCATAAGCAGATTAAATCGTTCGCCGCTCTTAAAATCGCGACATCTGCGCGTAACGTCGCAATTTTATAACACGTCGATGCCTACGAACAATTTCGAACGCGTCAAGATTCGCTTTCGGACAAGCACGAGCAACATGGCGGCGAATCGAACCCGAATTGCGCGTTTCACCGCGCCGACCGTATTCGGGATTTATCGATCCCGATTACTACGCTTTTACTATGCAATTTTCGAAATTCAAGCTCTAGCGAGCGAATAGAAACGAATGATTGTATTCGTAAATACCTGACGATGACCGTGTACCCGTCGCACTCTCGCCGCCCGCATTTTGGCGCGCCGAGGACGGAGGACGCTCTCGCGGATTCCGGAATCCTTCCAAGATTCTTCGGGAGCGGATCGCCGGCGACGCTCGATACGTCCCAACGAACGACCGAGTCGCTCGCGAGTAATTTCGGCGTGGCCGCGTCCACGTCCGCGCAGCAACGACCGCGAGAAACACGGAACGACTCGAGCCCGGCTCCGGGACTCGCCGCGACGCGTACCGCAACTGACGGCGATTCGAAATCTCGTCGCGGAGCGTACGCTCGAGAGTCTCGAAAGGCTCCGGCACTCCGGCGACCCGGCGCCAACTTCACGCGGTCGTCCTAGCCTAGAAACGAACCCCCCGCGCGGACCATTTCGTTTATGCAACGAATAATGCATCGAACATGACTTGACGACGCGCGCGTTTAATTCAAACGCGCACGCATATGTGCGACATGTGCGTCACTGACCTCCCACTGATTTCCCAAGTTCGTTAACTCGCACGTCGCGTCACGTGTCGATTGTTGTCGGCCGTCATTTCCCTCGCGACGGTAAAAGAGCGTTTATGAACAATTATGTTACAGAGAAGTCGTTATTTGTTGAGGTACTTTCGCCCCTTTGGTAGATTTTATCATGAGGAAGCGTCCGTCATCGGCACCACGCCGGACACCAGCTCATCGGTTTATCAGGTTAGGAAGTACAGCTGTTGCATGTCACTGTTCTTTCTTTTTTTTTTATATATAATCATACTTGCGCCACTTTTTTAAAAACAATGTTGGAGTGTTAAAATTTGCACATCGAGAAGCAACATTCGATATTATGAATAATATTTTATATATGTTTTATGTATGTATTATTCCTAAACATATTTAATGTTTTACATATAAAAAAAACCAACATGTTTGCTACTAGAGGTGTTTCTTACTTTAATTATATGAATTTTGTAATAAATTACGTCTCTCTGTAGTTATGCTGTAAATATAATTATTTTTAATATTGCAGGAGAATTATGCGCAAATGAAAAATCTTGTCGATGAGTTGAAAAGCACCGTAGAGAAGATAACTGAGGGAGGTGGGCAGAATGCCAGGGACAAACATGTAAGCAAAGGGAAGCTCTTACCTCGAGAACGACTAAACACTGTTTTAGATAAGAATTCGCCTTTCTTGGAGTTCTCGCAATTGGCGGGTTATGAAATGTATGGTAAGGAGGAAGTGCCAGCGGGAGGATTAATTACTGGCATCGGAAGAGTAGAAGGGTATTCCAATTGTATTCCAATGAATGACAATCAATATTTTAGACTCTTAATATCAGTGTTTCAACCAAATTTTTTTTTTCAGTACCGAATGTTTATTAATTGTAAATGATCCTACTGTGAAGGGTGGTACATATTATCCAGTTTCCGTCAAGAAGCAATTACGAGCTCAGGAAATTGCGGAGGAAAATAGATTACCTTGCATATATCTTGTTGACTCTGGAGGTGCAAATTTGCCCAGGCAGGCTGGTGTGTTTCCCGATAAAATGCACTTTGGCAGATGTTTTTACAATCAAGCAAACATGAGTGCCAAAGGGATAGCACAAATCGCAGTGGTTTTAGGAAGCTGCACAGCAGGTATGTCATTATTCCATTATCGACATTCACTTTTTGTTTTGCATAGAAATTTATCACTTGTAATCATATGTGTTACAGGTGGTGCATACGTTCCTGCTATGGCGGATGAAAATATTATTGTTGGCAATCAAGGTACAATCTTTCTAGCTGGCCCACCACTGGTAAAGGCTTCGACCGGTGAAGAAGTTTCGGCAGAAGACTTGGGAGGAGCTGCGCTTCATTGTCGGTAATTATTTTAAACGATATACAATAAGATATATTGAGACCGCTTGTAAATGCTCAAGTGTAATTAAAATTTTAGGCAATCTGGCGTAACCGATCATTACGCAATAGACGACACGCATGCTTTGCATCTTGCACGTCGAATTGTGAAAGATTTAAATCTGCAACGACCTATGGATGTAAAAATCAGTAAAAATATTGAAGTACCCGTGCACGCCATAGATGACATCTACGGCATTGTCGGAACGAATCTGAAGCGTCCATATAATGTGAAGGAAGTCATCGCGAGGATCGTGGACGGGTCGAAATTTCATGAATTTAAAGCGCAATACGGCGAAACTTTGGTCACCGGATTCGCCAGAATTTACGGTTATCCTGTTGGTATAGTCGCAAATAATGGCGTATTATTTTCGGAAAGTGCTTTGAAGGGAGCTCACTTTGTGCAGCTTTGCGCTCAAAGAAAAATTCCTCTTATTTTTCTGCAAAATATCACAGGTACAATTATATAAACATTGTTATTTTGTTTTAAAATTCATGTTACATAATTAAACGAATTCATGAATATAGGATTCATGGTGGGTAAAGATGCAGAAGCGGGTGGTATTGCCAAAAATGGCGCTAAAATGGTAACAGCGGTAGCATGTGCACAGGTACCAAAAATCACAGTAATAATCGGGGGATCCTATGGAGCTGGAAATTACGGTATTTTTTTTTTTTAATTTTCTTTCTTTAGACAGAAAAAGAATTTAAGATAATACGAATATCTGAATAGGAATGTGTGGGCGATCTTATTCTCCACGGTTTCTATACTGCTGGCCAAACGCTAGAATATCTGTAATGGGAGGAGAACAAGCAGCGAGTGTATTAGTGCAAATCACAAAGGATAAACGTATGAGAGAAGGCAAACAGGTATGGTTTAATTTTTGTTTCTTTAATATACAGATCTAAATATTTTGATTTTGCAGTGGACTCAACAAGAAGAAGAGAATCTCAAGAATCCGATTATAGAACAATTTGAGAAGGAAGGCAGTCCATATTATTCAAGTGCTAGGTACATTATTGTTACTGCATTAAAAAAAGTATTAATTTTTTTACGGATATTCTGATTTTTAGAATTTGGGACGATGGTGTGATTGATCCGGTGGATACGCGAGTCGTGCTCGGTTTAAGTTTGTCGGCAAGTCTGAACGCTCCTATACCTGAGACTAAATTCGGTATTTTCCGAATGTAATGTAAGTGCCAAAACATATGAAAGTATATTTTGAAAGTATCCTACATTGTTGTTAATCTTTATATATACATACATATTTTTTTATATTTGATATATATACATGTACCAAAACTTATATTTTATAAAAGGATCTTTATATTGTTATACATTCCAATATATAAAAATGTTTTGTTATATTTTACGCTATTGATGATAATTTATTTGTCTATAATTTCACAATTCCTCCTAAATGCATTTTCCTGCTTGACACAAGTTTGCTGTATTTTTAGTAACAGAAAACACTGCATTTTAACTCAATTAACTCAACTAAACTCTTCAAATGTTCTATATTATTATTGTATTGTCTTTATTCATTTTTAATGAGTTAAGGATGAATTAAGACTAATTGTAGTTATGATTTAAAAAATAATCGTTGTACACGCATTTGTTGTCGATTTATTTATTTTACATTTATTTAACGTAATAATTAGACTGAGATTACAAATACGCAATTAATAATTACTTAGTAATTAATTAAATCGTATTTTAATATTACACCTCGTCGCACGACTAGGTCTTCGTCTTTCTCCGCTCGCAAAGGCCAATTTTCTTTTGGCAGTCGCTCTGTCAAAAAATACGGCAGTTACTTATCATATATAATTAAAAAAAGAGATATAATAAAACTAAACACTGAAACGTTGCGATTGTGAAAATTCGGCGGTCGCAGAGCGGAGAAATCATGTATGTTACTGTTTATTATGTTAGCGTCAAGATAATTAATTCATTTTTTAAACCTTCGAATTTCAAATTCAATAATTTAATTTTATCGAATTTGTCATCTAATATTCAATTCTCGTTAAATACATATTTAGTATCACGCATTAAAAAGTACTTCAATATGGACGGCAATTTTACAATCAAGACAAGTTTTCTCTTAAGAAAATTACGCTACTTTGAAAGATCGATATTTGAAATCAAATTTCATTCAAGGAATATTTTGATTATACACAGTCTATGATCACCACTATATAATTAGTGATCTGCTGTTATAATGATCGAAATCTCTCGGTTATTAGTGAGCAAGTTAACTATCATTCCCAGAAGCGATACTTCTTATTTTTCTTCATGTTTTTAACATATCTCTTGACTGCATCTTATTTACAGTTAGCAATCATTCAAGAAACACAGATCTCATTTTCTACAGCAGTTTGTAGAAGCAGAGGAAGACCAAAAGGAGAGACAAGCTCAGCGTATTACACGAGGAACCATTGAGTACCACCTCGGTGACCTTATATTTAAACTGTTCCTTCATCTCTTCCGCGAGAAACGTTCTTTCGTGCGTTCTAATTGTCGTCGGGTCGGACTGCTCCCTGACTTCTTCGGCGATCACTGCCCTTTCCTTCGTGTGTGTTCTGTTCTTTCCCTTCCTGATGAATCCCGAAAGTACTACAACACAGAAGTACGAAGTACGTGTACACATCGCAACAGAAACCTGATGATAAACATGATGAATACACGATAATTATTCAAACGCTCATTTATGTACTCCGCGAGATGAAGATATATACCTTGATCGATCATGACGTCATCCGCGGAATCGACCTTGATGAACGTCGACATGGTTACCTCGAACAATTTGTTCTTGTCGGTGTTTGACATCTCAATGGCTCGTCTTTTCCTACCGAAACCGATTTGGCCGTTGCTGCATTCGATCTGAAGCAAACACATGTCTTAATAAATTCGCTCGGAAGAACGAGAGATAGCAGCGTCTGACAGAGTGGAAAAATAAAGGGTAATGACTGTGTAAATTGAAATTAAAAAGTCGCCGTTTTATTAATCGTGCAGAATGGAAGAATCAAGCCGTACCCCTGGACACTTATCCAAGCAGACGTTAACGGTGCCGCGGAATTGAACGTAAGTGCTCTCCGGGAACTTGAAGGCTCGGAATTTCGCCGTCAGGAAGTCGCCGTCCACGGTGTTGAAATTTTCGAACAGATAAGGATCGACGGAGCACCTGCGCGCAAATTATGCGTATGTATGCACGGTATGCGAAAAAAAATGATATTTCTCTTCTCATCGACGTTGATCAATTACCCGTTAATAATAATCGTTTCCTCCTGCGTCTTGGTGTCGGTTACCAGCATGTAAGTCACCAGCAGGCCGTAAATCGGCGCTGAATCGTTGTCCAAAAATATTTCCATCTGCAACGGCGTACCAGGACTGACGTTGAGCTCGCCGGTCACCAAAACTCCACCCTGTCTCACTCCGACGCCGAGGATCGGGACTGGTGCCGCTCCCAAAATTTCGTCACGTATGTCGATCACTCTAAATTAGATAAATAAATTCCTTTAAAATCCGATCTAGAAGTCATAAAAAGAATACAAATTTATAAAAAGCTTTTGAGTTGATATCATCTCTAATTTAAATATCATCTGTAAAATCTTTCATAAATTTTCTTTTTTTATCATTTTAACGGGTTCGCAACATAGACGTAATATACTTTAAATAGTATACATTCAACTATTGCGAATTATTCAAATTTGTCGGATTGTCGCACATCGAAACCGCGACAAACCGCATGATAGAACTGAAAACCGCAAGGTCACAATCTCCTACTTTTCAAAATGAAGTCATGAGGACGAACACCTGGCCGATAATCAGTGCTGACCGGTGCGGTAATCAATGTTGCGTATCCAAATATGCAATTGCAAAGCAGCGGCAGTTTGTACACGCCACACCAAGGCGTAAGAACAGTCGCGACGACCTGCGACGCCGCTGCAGTTATCTCCGTAGGAAGATTCGACCCACTTTACGGTTTTATGCAAAATCGCGGAAGATTATGCGCGCGACCCCGAGCACGATCTATTTTATCGAGAAGAGGAGAGGAAAAAAAAAAGAAGACCATCCATGCATGCTCGTCGCATTTTCCGGACACACGTAAATCAATTCCGAGCCGGTATACGGCGTGCTCCAGTTCGTGTGCAGACTCATTTCTCGCTACTCCGCGACGTTACGGACCGCATTGGACCACGGCGGTGCAGATCGTCGTCACCGGCGAAATCACGGTGACAGACGAAATAACGAAGACGAACGTTCGCCAGAGTGGGTAGACCGTGAAATTGCCAGGCGGCGAGGAATCCGAACGCGGCAAAGGAACGAGGTAGAACGGGCAGATCAAGTTCTAAAATAAAAAGGCGTGCGCGCACACGGGCGAATGCAGGTTCGATAACAAGGTATCGGGGGACGGGTACACGTCGGGAGTCATTAGTCATTATTATGACTGTGACTCGTGTTATTTTACACGATTCCCTCCCCGCGACCCGTTCGTTCTCCCTTTTTTTTTTCATTATCTCCGACACCGAGCGCGCTTTGTTAAGCCGCTTTCTGACGCGTGACGACCTTTCATATACACGATACGACGTTGTGTAAAAACTACTTACGATTAATTACAAGACTTATTTTCTATTGGAGGAGACACGCAATGTGTCAGGTATGTGTCGGAGAGAAATTCATTTGTCCGCGTTGTCATTATAGTTGGAGGAATCCTTAGAATTTTCTATATTTAATGTCCGTGGCTTAGATTTTCGCTTAGATTTTCTTCGGAGGAGAACAGAATTAACTGAATAATTAATCTTTAATAAATTAATAACGGGATTTATCCCGGAGTAAACAGACATGCACTACAGAAATCGACAGGCAGGGACAGGATTAATGGGGAGATTTTACGCCGCGTGACTCGAACCCGAAGTAGTCGCGGCGATCTCATCCCTTGATAATTCAGCGATAAAGACTTCGCGGCTTCCTGGTAATGGACGACGCGGCGAGATTTGCGGAATTCGCGCGAGACCCGATCCGTCGAAGTGTATGTTCGATTAACGCCAATAAATTATCGGCCTTGGCGGCCGGCAAGCGCGATAAAAATTCCTCGCTGTGTATTCCCGAGAGCACGTCCCTGGAGGGTACTTGAAGAATGTCGACCGGCGAAGCGACTTTCGTTGGGGAGCAGGCGAGGGATCTACCGGCAGGCCACTTCTCTTCCTCTCCGGCACTTCATCCAACGTGCTAAAATCGCTCACGCCGTGTGCTTTTCCACCATCTGTAAAGGAACCGTTGGGCTCCGTTGCTCCGCCGTTCGTCGCGAACCATAAAATCGACTCTTGTAATGTCACCGCGTGTCTCAGCTATACGCAAGGATGTCCCGCTATTAAATTTCTCGACGAGCTTAATAAGCACTTAATGTCGGTCTCCCCTTCGGAGGAAGATTTTCGAGAGAAAGAGAGAGAGAGAGAGAAGCCGTCACCTGCGTTACCGTCTCTTTAGCATTCAGCATTCAAATTCCTTGGCATCTACTCAAATGGTAATTCTAGAATTCACTTGAATTCTGAGGCCGAAGGAAGAATCTGTTATTTAATCACGTCGCGGAAGCTCATTTCCATAATCAACGTTTATTCCTTCCATCTCTCTATGTCTTCCATCATCCTGCGCCGAGCCATAAATCGCAACGTCTCTTTCACCGTGCTCGATGCAATTTTCCCTGTATCTCAATCGTCGGTCATTCCTCGCGCTATTTCTGCGTATTCGCGTCGAACCGCACGTTTCCCCCGAGTAAACGCGGCAGATCCAGCCGGCTGGAATAGCTCGCGCACGAGCTGGAGAGATGCGAGCGAGCGACCCAGCCAAGCGATTTTCGAGGTGAGGATGGAAAAAGCGGGAGAATGCCGATTAGACCTCGCGGATTGAAATATACTACTGGTTTTCCAGCGGCGAGGCTGCAACGCGCGCGCGCGCGCAACGTTCGACCGTTGTGCAAATAAATCAGACGGCAGCGTCTCACGGCTCTCGGCTCGCTTACAAATTACGAACTCCTCGATGATGACTCCGGCAGCGGTCTAGCTTGGCTGCCGCATGTATATTCAGGTCAGGTGGGACGATTTACTTCGTGCGCGCGCGAATGTGGATCGGCCGGTCGAGCGTTTTGCAATCATCGAATTTTCCACACCATCTCGCCTCGTCCTCGATAAACAGCCTCCGCAAAGCCGCCGTCTGCACCGCGTCGCGTCGACGACACGCAGACACGTCCCGTAGACACGCAGATCGGCCGATCGACCAGTTTTACTTTTTCGCCGACGAGTCGCCGGCTCCGCCCGTTGACCAATTAAAGAAAGAGAGAGAAAAAAAAAGACGACATTTCGACATGCCCCAGAAGACCGCCTGATTGCAAATTTAATAAGATACGATATTCTCGCGGTTAATACCCGTTCTGCGAAACTAACGGCGTAAACGAGATCTACGCTTACGATGACGCGGGAAATGATAACGCTTATATTCATCCATTTGGGTGGCGTGGAATACGACGGAATTGCACTTCATTATACTCAGTGATCTTAAAATCATTTATTACATATCATCGTCGAGATGTGAAGCGGCGATACGAAATCCTCTCTCGGACTTTTCCATCTCGCGGACGAGCGGAGGGAGGCGTGTATATCAGTTAGCAAATTATATCCTCGCTTTGCATTTAGCAAACATCGTTATCTCCGGTGACCAAAAAAATCGATCGGAAGGAAAGGACTGCTTCAGCAGCCTAACGCAAATTAATTTTCTTACAGCTTTAATAGAGACTACCGCTTTTTGCACGACAATGGAACCGCCGCCGGCGTTGTGGCATCCGACAGGATGCGATTGTCACGTTCGCCAAAATGATAGGTCAGGCTTCCGTACGGAGAGAAGGTTTTTCTCTCACACTCGTGCGCGAGCGCGAGCGCGCGCGCGAAAGAGGCGCGACTTCCGGGTAATTAAACCCACTCGTTTGCCCATGCCGAGGGATCATTTCGTACGAGGGAAGTGTGAGAGAGTCTTGTCGGTACGACGCGATTAACACTGTCGGATGACTGGCGAGAAATGAAAAGCTCCGAAGGTCCGAGAATCCCTCGGGACTGCTAAGTCAATCTAATAGATTTGATAAATATCACGCTCATTAGCAGGATGCGCCTCCTCGGCGATTTCTTCTATTTGCGTTATACCCCCGGACCCCACAATCTCCGACTTTATTGCGTGTTATTACTTGTGCCGCGATGAATTACGCATATTTATCGTCGCAACAAAGCGAGTGGCGATTGCGCTCGCGTCATGACGAATGCCGGATACTTCGTGTCGTAATATCAAATGCTTTAATGTCGGGTGATTGATGACTTACTCGGGTTCCTGAAAGCCCGCCGGAAGAACGCTCCGCCGTACCGCCGTGTGATTGGCCGCGACGGCGATTTCTGGCTCCACGACAACTTCGGTGATTACGCATTTCACCGTGAACGTGTGCTTGCTGGAATCCGCAGGCTCCTCCACGATTACCCGATGATAGTACATCTTTTGACCCTGCGTCATCAAAATTCATAATCCCGCGCGGTGCAACGTTATGTTCCCGTATTATGTAAATGCATGGGTTTTTTCTCGCGCGCGACCTCGGGAGGCGGAATGTCGCGTGTCACGTAATACACGCGACAGTCCAGAATTGAATTGGGAATTTTCGTCGAAATAAAAATTATGGTTTACCGTGACTTTGTTGACGACCCTTGTAATGCCGCACCGTAACATGTCCTGTTCCAGCAGCGATAATTTAAACGTGGCTACGCCGTCGTGAAGCTGCGGCTTACAAGCCTCGTCTGCAAAAGTGGAAATTTGATGTGAGCCGTAATTTTGATTTACGCCCAAGCGCCTAGCGTAAAGCGCTTGAATATATTCACCTGGAAAATGCTTGAACTGTTGGAGATATATCTTCGCCTGCGGACTACTCCTCACTATATCCACTTCCATCAATTGCTTCGTACATCTTACTTTGCTTTGCACTGAAACATAAATATTCTATAAAAATACGTGTAAGCACTTTTGCAAAATATTTATAACTTAAAACATTTATTTTCCAAGAGGGTTTCAAATTATATAGACCTCTTTGATTTATAAAATAGAATTGAATAACTCTTTCTTTAGACCATAAAAGCTTTTCACTCTTAAATTTATTGTGCTTTATGATCTTTATATACATGTGTAATCGACTCGTTTAATATCGATACTTGAAAATATCCTGATAAAAGGAGAGGGATTTTCAAGACAATTTACGATTTTGCTTTATGGAAGGATGAGCAGAAGTTAGCCGTATCCGCAAACTAAGTTACCACGATAATTGCCTCATAAAGTCGTAAACGTCTCGACCTTGAAAAGGGAATAGCGCAGCGATGCGCTCGGGAAATGTGTGGTGATGTATATCCCACTGGGTTAGACCCTGTTCATTCGCGGAATATCGTGATAGATACTTTCACCGTTAGCGGATGACGTCAAGGCACGTATCGAAAGGAAGGCGGCCCAATCGCGAGGAAAGTTCAACGAGAGACATAAAATAGAAAGTTTATCTAATTTTCACAAAGCGCGCCGCGACTCGAGAGAGTGCGTTGCACCTTTTCCCCATACGTACAAGCTCAATTCAGGAAAGATTCCCCCTCGACGAAAAATGCCACGCTGGAATACCCCGAACGACCCGCGACATCGTCGACGACTGCGTCTTGGTGAGCGTCAAAGCAGGAAGCGGCGCGGGAACAATCCCGGCGACATCGTCGCGGGCGTAATTCAACATTAATCTCCCGAAGATACGCGCGAGGTGGCAATATTTTCCCCGCGCTTAACGCACGGCCGCGGCGCTTCGCGGCGAGCCCCGGCGCGCATCGGGCAATAATTCACGGTGAGGTATCATCGTCACGTGCGCAACGCGCAACTGTTGGGGAACGTGTGGCGAACGTTTCCCCCACGACACAGGGTGACCGAGGTGAGGGGGCCTGGGCAGTTTCACCGGGCGACGTAGGTATCCGATCCCTCGGCTCCGCGTCCCGGAATAAGCAGCCGGCCCTCCGGCAATCACCGGGCCCGGCCGGGCTCTCCGTCATGTCGTGATTCCCGATAATGAATGACAGCGAACAATCGCGGGCTGTGACGTTTTAATAACGCTCCCGCGGACGTCGCTGGTATCATTAATTTTCTGGTTACAGGCCAGCCATCGACTTGCCTCGGAACGAGCCAATTAAATTAAGAATTTATTTTCCTGTATTTTTTTTTTGGCCTCTTTCACCGATCCTTCATGCACGCGCATGTAGCTCAGTTACTCACCGTACAGTTTCACGGAATACAATGGCGGGTCTAACATCACGATAATAGGAGGGTAAATAATACAACTAGTAGCCGAGATGATTCAATGGAGAAATAAGAAGCCGCGAGGCTGAATTTTTATGTGGTTTAGCAGCTCATTTGATCGCTCGGAGCGATACCAGAATCCACAGCGAGAGAAAGAGAAAGAGACGGGGGCCGCATCACGCATGTTCCGCGCGCGGTCTGCAGGAGAGCAGGAGAGTCGTCTCGCTCGCGAGGCAAAGATAAACAAGCGCCACGTCGGCTGACAGACGCTGAACGACCGGTAGAATGTTTAATATACATTGTAGGCGAGCGTACGCATCAGGAAGTGCACGGGGAGACTGGTGCCTTCTTTTATTTCCCCGGCAGACAAATTGATGTTCAGCGGCAGCCGGTCGGGAGTCCGGTGTGCCGCGCGCTCGCTCGCTGCGCTCGGATTGCGCAGCACACCGGAGGATTAGCAGGTACTATCTGACAGGCGTTGATCAAGTCCTCGAGTCTGCGGGGCCCGCGCGTCGCGCTGCAGCCTCGACGACAGTGGAGACGAGCGGACGGGGGCGAAATGACACCGGCGATAAGGCTCTCTGCGGAAATCACTGCGAGGGTATTTTACGTCGTTTTAACGGGACCGTACGTCTTCCCCCCTCCGGGAGACCCGGGGCCTTCTCGGAACGTAGGAGAGATTATCTCGAATCTCGAGCGTTTCTCATCTTTATCCACGCGATGCAGTCGCGTCACGCACGGGGACGGTCGAAGGGTACTTCCTCTCGACTCCTCGGCTCGTTGAAATTGTTCTGTCCGCTTAATATGCGCCAACTCATTTTCATCAGCATACTCGCTCGGCGTCGACGCAGCGGCCAACGGCGTGACGCGACGACGTCGACGACGACGACGTCGCGGTTTTTCTCCGTATTCATGCCGGAAAGAGCCACTTTCGTTTTTTTTTTCCTTTCTTTCTCTCTCTCTCTCTCCCTCCAAGCAAGTGTCACCTCTGACACAAAACGTGTCGCGAATATTCATCCTCCCTTCCCCTGCCCGCCCTCTAATGACTCTCCGCCGATCGTCACCCTGCGCCTCCGTCCCAGGCGCTTATCTAAGCGGACTTTATGCAACGTCTGTCAGTCAGGCCGTCCCGCGCGCGCAGTTAACGCGTAAATTACGTGACTGCGCAGCGTGTCGCTTTTAAACATCCCTACGAAGCCACGGCGGTCTTTTCCATTAGCAAGTTTAAGCGTTCTCGCGGAGGTAGCGAAGGCGCGAGTCGCGCGGCTGATCTTCTGCCGATCTCGGAGAAGGAGGTCCGTGACCTTAGCTTCCCTTCCCCGGCCGCCGCTCCCCGCCGTCCGCCGCTCCTCTACTTCTTCCTCCTCTTCTTTATCTTCCTTCACCCACTGTTCTTCCCTTCTTCCCGAGCTTGCCGCGGCAACGCGGTTTTTCTCCGGCCTGGTCACCGTCTTCGAAAGCGGCGATCCAGTATTACGCTTCCGCGTCTGCATTGTTCTGCCGGAAAGCTATAAATCGGCCATTGGATTGGAAACCATCGGATACGATGGAGAAAAAAAAATCGTCGAGCAAGAAGGCCTCGGCGTTGTAGAAATTTCATAGCGATGTTATTCTCCGTTTCTTCTTCCTCCGATACAAGAAATTTTCGAGAAATCGCGGAGAGAACTTGAGAGAACGCGTACTTTAATTTACCCCGCATCTTCTCTCAATCTCAACTTCAATCAAAACTTGAGAGATGACGGATTAATTAAATCGAGGCCGAAGCTTACTTGCGCTGATGACGCTAGCCTTGAATCAATCAAAATGTATCAAGGTAGACTAGAATTCCTCCGCGCATTATTTTCTGCCGCTCCACCTCGCCCCGATCGCGAATTTATTTCGCATTTATTCCGCCCGAGATTATTCGCGACGCCGCTCGCTCACGTACTATCGGGCGTAATTATCAGCTTCAAATATGGTGCACTCGCTAATCCCTCGATCTCGAGCCCGAGGTCCGTGAACCTGACCCTCTTCCTTCGCCTTCCCTCCACGTCCTCCGTTCGCGCCCCTTTTATCCTTCCTTCCTTATTATTCGACGCTTCTCATTTCTTCCTCGCGCTCTTCTTCCACCATTAAAACCCAAGGAAGGTACTACACACTACCTCCGGTCCTCCCGTCGATCCTGGGAGAGTTCCGCTTCTTCTTCC
>VBVQ01002324.1:0-25775 GCA_011636635.1 Tetramorium simillimum | reverse complement strand
ATATATATATATATATATATATATATATATATATTTCTTTTCTTTTCATAATGATTAATCTTTTTAATAAAATATTCTTTATGTTGCAATATGACGTATGTAGGTGTGGTTTTTATGTAAGTTTAAATATTTATACTATGAGAATTATGCTGCAACAAGAAATATAAACAGTGCATCTTATTACGCGTCGTGTTTGCATATTGCAAACGTTTTGTTATACGTAGAAGCGCTGTGTATGTGTATGCGTGAAACGTTAAAGTTCACCTGATGTTTGCAAAGCCTTTAATTCTATTCTCTTAGTTTCATTTAAATTCAAGTGAATTTACTCTTTTCACATGCTGAATTTTAATCGCGCTTAATTGTCAAAATATTCGAATATTAAGATTCTATTATTAAGATTACATTTAAATCGCAGTTCATTACCGTTTAATTTGCCTTAATCCAGGTTTTTACGTCAAATTACGATCACCCTCGAAACTTTCGGACTTTGATTGGTTGTCGTTTATTAAGAGTAACATCTGTCACTCGCGGGATCGTAAGTGGAGTGCGTGTTTGACAAGTTCGTGAGCCGGGGTACCTTTCGCCACCGGCGGAATTAATGCCGACCGTTAATAGAGAGCACATTCTCTCTCGTATAACTTCGCCTTTTCTTTCTATTCCCCCCTCTTTTCTTTCACGCTCCTGCCCTTCCTCGCAATTACCGGCCTAGAAATCTTTCCCTTCCCTCTTTCTCCTTATAGCTCTCCTCTTGCTCAACCCTCGGTCTCTCAAGCAATTCCCGCCTCTTCTCCCCCTCCCCCTTTCCCTCTGCCGCTATTAAAAAATTCAATATAATAAAAAGAGGCAAGGATCGTACATCCCTTGGGAAGCCTTACGGCACTTAGTTCCGATAAAAAGGAATTGTTTGCCCGTACACGTGTACGTTAAAAAGTCTGATATAGATGCACGATTATTTCCCTCTATTATCGCGTTATAATTTTTAATGGGAAAAATCGTAGCGTCTAATTTTGATTGTAATCGATATCGACGTTTATATCGCGATTTCATTTATCCATCACGTTGAAGTGCGCATTCAAATCCGTCTGAAACAGTGCACGCGACGTGCAGAGTCCAGAGATCAACATGCACGATGGAGGGCGCTTTATATGCAAACGCACCCTCGCTCGTGCTTGGATACATTTTTGGCTTTAGACATCCCGGGTAAATCCGTTTGTCAGTATGTCTGTTATGTCGAGGACAAAATACCCCCGTCTTATCGCCATCCCGTACGACACGCGGCTCGCTGTCGAGGGGTAACGTAGCGAGCGCTCCCGCGCGAGGGGTGCTCCAGAAGGGATGAAAACGTGTCCGATCGATCGATGCGCCCGGCGCTCACGAGCTCACGAATAACCACGCGTGCGGCACGTCACGGCGCTGGGAGAAAGAGAGAAAGAGGGAGAGAGAGAGAGAGAGAATCCCGAGGTGCCTGGATGCTGGGAGGTACCGAAAAGAGGTAGGCCTCGTGATGCCACTAACGTCTTCGATCGCGAGACGATCGTTGGCCGCCTCTTCATCCCTTTGCCTCTTTCTCTCGCCGTCTCCCTCTCTTCCCTCTCGCTACCGCTCTCTCTCCGTCTCACCCCGTCGGATCGAGGATGAGAGAATGCGGGTCGTAATCGCCCCGTGTGGTCCACGCGCGCGCGGAACTCGCAAGAGAGAGAAAGAGAAAGAGAGAGAGAGAGAGAAAGGAGGAAGAGAGAGAGAGAGTTGCGCGGCGCTCCGCTCCGCCGCGAGGTCCAGATTCCGGGCGAGACGACACCCCGCGGAGGACGCGGCCGTGATCTCTCGCCGAGACGGGTCCTCGTGTCCTCTCTCGCGCGCGCGAGGCGGCTTTAAAATCGTCGGCTCGGGATTAGCAAGTTGAGCGACAGCCACCGGGCTACACGACGACGGGATCCCGGCTTGGTTGTAGTCGCCGCGGCAGCAGCGGGACGAGGTCTCTCGCCCGCTCGCGAGGGGTGTGCGTGCGGGAGGGCCGCGAGAGAGGAGAGACGGCACCGATCGATAAGCACCGAAAAGCGGAGCGGAAAGAGCGGCGGCACGAGTCCTCCGGCCGGAGCGCGGTCCTCTAGAGAAAACTCGGCGATGCTGCGTGCGTGATCTCTCTCGCCGGTCCGTTCAGAGTACGCGTACGCCGACGATCCGCTTTCACGCGATGCACGCGCGTACGCGTGCGTGTCCACGCACAGGCGGAACGGTACGGCGCGGCGCGACCCTTGTGCACGTCCGTAAAAACACCCCCGAATCCAAGTCGGACGTTTCCCCGAGCGGTCGCCGGGGGTGCAAGTGACGCGCGGGTCACCTCGGCGTTGTCGGCGGGGATCGGAGTTCCATGTGCGGTCGTGCGCGAGGTGTGCTCCCCGAGATACCCGGGATCTCTTCGGGTACCTCTCGGACCGATCGACGTTGCCGCACGGGCGCGCGGTGCCCCCGAAATTCTCAGACGCAATAAATCCGTTCGATACCGTCGCGAGTGCACGGCGAGACCTTGCTCGTTTGCATTTAGTGTTTCGGATATTTAATCAAATTGTTTGACGCGCGCACACACACACACAGGTTGTGTCGCCGTTCATGCGTCTTGTGCGAAGAGATTGTCCCGATACCGCGGATTTTCGGACGGCGACGTGAGGCGGAAGCGCGGAGGGCTGTTCCATCGAAAGTACGTACGGTAATATGGCACTTGATACAATATATTAACCACTTTATAGCGCACTAATTGTCGAAATCTCAAGTCCGTGTATCTGCACGCACATCATTACCGCGTAGAATAAGTCATTTAACTTCATAAAATTAAAAACAAAATAAATTTTGCAGTAAATTTCCATTGCGATATAAATGACTATTTTTTATTATTAATGTAGCTTTTAGTATTTAATAGTATATTTAAGGATAATAAAAAATATATACGAAATACATAAATAGAGGAATGTGAAATCCATGCGCAGAATTTAACTGTTATTTGATTCCATATTGTTGAATAAATAATATTAATTTACAACTAAAAATGCTTTGTACGATGTTAACTGCTAAAAATAAAATCATAATAGACAATTATATTGGCAGGAAAAAATTAAATTTGATTCTTTTGTCTTTTATTTTTATATAATGTAATATCCTCATGTCATAAATATTTTCATAAGCAACAAAGGCAATTTAAGTGTACTTTATATGCCTTATCCTATATAATAAATAAAGAGAAAAGAAAATATGTATTAACTTTTTACATATCCTGTATATAATTTATACTATAAATAAATGTATTAATTTATTTAATATATACATTTAAAAATATATATATGTTAAAGATCTATTTTAAGAATTTAAAAGAATATTTTTTTAAATATATCTAAAATGAAAAAGTACGTGTGTCTGATTGCGTTATGGTGTTATCACACTTAATGTTATAGGTTATCACACTTAATGTTATATAACGGCAAAAAAAAGGATATTACTATAGTAATCGCTTATATTGATTTCAATATTATTTAATTGTTCGACAATTGAGTTATCCAATTGTTGATAGTGTTCTTTGTTTTATTTTGAATTGGTATAAAAGAGGAACGGTCAGCACGCGTATCTCATGTACGAGTCACAAACGCAGCACAGATCAGCGAGAAATCATCAGAATCGAGAGCACGACGTAAAACTATACATAGCGATATCGACGTGATTTGTCTTAATTATGTTACGACAATGTCTGCTTTGAATTTACGACAATTCTTTGTTACTCGCAGTGCCGTTTAAAAGGCCGTCACTAGCATGCCAACCAGCATACATCGTAAACGGAGAGAAGCTTAGCGTCGTTACGTCGATTGCGTAAATACGCGATTTTTGCCAATTTTTTTCAAAAGGTCAGTCTCCGTGGTTCTCGACTTTTAGTTGACATTCGAAGGCAAGGGCTATATTATTATTATTATTAAAACGAGGATGCGACATAATCCGCGGAAATGATCATAAGCCGGGCAATCACTCGAATCCTCCGGAAGAGAGGGAGAGAGAGAGAAAGGGAGAGTGTGTCTGAAGCAAAGACGGAGAGCAAAACGCTTTCCTCGATTGCTGTTAACGAGACACGAAATCAAACAGATCTCGTCGCTGCTACATCCTGTGCGCAGTATATTTTAGATCGCGCTGTGCCTTAGTGGCTTTCGCGAGCAGACAGACCGCGTTGAAAGTTGGATTAATCGTGAGCGAGAGACAGAAAGAAAGGGTCCTGAATTAGTGAGGTGTTGTGAATAAATCGTCGACATATTGATCCATCACCGCGCACGATTTCTTTCGCCGACAGGTAAAAAAATTCCTTTTAGACTAAATAGAAAAAAAAATTGATAGCGAGACACAATGCAATATAGTGTGATTAATCTAATTAAATGTTTATTCGAGCTGTCACTCGTTCCTCGCTATACAAATCGCGCGTGTCGTTAGGTCGAATACAGTAATAAAAGGACAAGAGTAACGTTCTCCAGTTCCTCCCGACGTACTCCCATTCATTCGCTTCATTTTCGCGAATCTTCCGTTTCTTTTGCGGCCACGCGTTTCCGCGTGAATGAAGCCGTCCCTCTTTACCACGTTGAAATCGGAATTGGTTTTTTCTCCTTGAGCGATTTGATGAATCGTGACGTCGAGTGTTTCAGAGTTCTTTAGGATTAATGGTATTCGAATGATCACCGCTGGAGTGTCCACGATTGGCCGACAAAACGCCGAGTGCTCGGTATACGATCCGATCGATATTCCAGGCTGACAATAGCTGCCCGTTGTTGGGCCCGATAATCGCCCTCGAAAACGGGAATAAAAATTCCTGCGGAAATTGGAGTAAATCGCGTGACGCGCTGTTGCGGCCTTCCGAGAGATTTTCGTCCCGTGCTGAACGACTCGTAAGACAGAGGCGAGTTAAAGCGCGTTAGATCACTGCACATTCTGCTGCAATACTGCGCTGTGACAACAATAATAGCATCGCTCGCCAAAGAAATAAAGACAGGGAGAGGGAGAGTGAGAGAGAGAGAGAGAAAAGGAATAGGCGTGTAGGCGAAATTGATCCTAATAAGATCAATTGTTACTCCTTATGATTTTTCGCAACGTAACTCGCGCAGATAAATTTTTCATGCACTGACAGATTTTCACGTATTACAATACAGAAAGTAATTCTGAAAATAAAAAGAGATTAAGCGCAGAATCGATAATGAGACTGAAGCGTGCAAGTTAAAATTAGCTTAAACAAAAGCAGAAATTAAAGTCGTAATTGAAGTTGAAGCTGAAGCTAAATATAAATGTGTACCCTTTCATCTTTGATTCTCACATTTTCTTAGAAAATTTACGAAATTAGATGCTGAAAATAATTCCTGAATAATAAAAATGTATACATCTATGATATCAATTTTCTTCTTTCTCTCTCCCTCGTTCTTTCTCTGTTTCTTCTCTCTGTTTTATATTTTTAATAGGTGAAATATATTCCTTTATCAGCAATATTTACTTCTCATCTCTCTCCGCACCTGAGAAAGTGAGAAGATATTGTAATCAATACAGAGGCAAATAAATGGAAATGTATTTTGGTTGTTTTTAATAAACGTTATATCATCAGTCGCCTCTGAAATATCGTACCGATGATGGTATCGGACAGGCATAACATCGTTCTCCCGCACAAACCGGAAATCAAGGAATATCGGGAAATGAATTATTTCATTTCCGGCGTTCACGGCTTCGTTTCATTAATTCGTTTTCTCTCGGAATTCTATAATCTCTGCTATATCATTCATTATTTTGCCATTCGGACGACAGCGTGAACGTATATTCTAAATGTTGAATTTTAACGTGCAAATTTACAGTATTGCTCTTGCATAATGTAATGTCATTGTAAAAAATATATTCCCTAACATTCCCTAAATGTAAAAGATGATCAAAATTAATATAAATTTACTATTAAGTATGAAATTAAAATAAGATGTATATAAGGAGTAGTATATATTAAAATAATTATTAAAATTAAATTTGAAATAATAATAAACGAAACATTTGCTTTTTAACTAAAGAAATAAATTTAATCGAATATGTTATTATATTAAAGAATTGACATTGCTGTAATCGATTAATTAACTAAAGATTCTCGATATTAAAATGAATGAATAACAAAAGAAAAGAGTGGGCTTTGAAAGTCAAACGCGTTAGTTATGCGTGAGTTAACGTTAAGTATGTGTTTAATTAATAATTCAATACAAATTACAAATCGTTTGTTTCAGTCCTTTGAACAATAAAATGAAATAAACTATATTCACAAATCTGCTGTAATAAATATAATGAATGTATTATACTTGAAATACCGTATCGCGCAAGTATTTACTTTAGCCGATACATACCATTGATCTTTATATTTCTATTTAGATTTATCTGAAAACGCGAATCATTCGTTTATTTTATTCCAGTTTAAATAAAATCAGATAAATACATACACACACACAGTGCTCTTAATTGTAGATAATATCTTTATATATAATATATGTATATTTCTCTCATATACATTATTATATATATTATTATATTTGCATGATTTCAGTCTTGAAAATAATGGAAGATTATCATAGTCAAGGAGGTTCGTGATATCGAAGCTCATCGCTGCGTTCATCGCCGTAAATTTCTCGCCGTCGTTAGCACTTTTGAAGCACGTGCGTTCTCGACGTTTTCTCGGCATTCTCTCTAAATTCTTGAAAAGCTACATTTGTGCAGAAGCATGTCTGCCGTCAGGGAAAAGCACCCCGCGCGACGCTATGCGTGACCTTATCTATCGACCACTGGACAAAATCAAGGAGTAATGATGAACGACATGCAGAAGCAGAGGCTGGCGACCACCGTCGCGGGCTACAGTTTGGCGAGTCGCACGTGCGATCGCCGGCATGTATCCAGGCACGATGGCGGCGGATTGTTGCTTTGGATTGTCCTATTCTGTTGTTCCATCACAGTTGTCTGCGGCACCAGCAGGCAACTGGAAAAATTCAGCATGTGGTACGGGAAAAATTTTAAGGAACTGCAGGCAATCCGACCGCGGAATTCAGTTTCACAAATGGGTTATTGCGACTTGGACATAGATTGCGATTGGGAGTGGACTGACGTTTTCAAGAAAGTCAAGGCGTCGCGCACTGCGCACACTGGTGCGTCGAGAGCCTTCCCGAGTACGGACGCTAGCAATTCCACATCTGGTACGAAAATTTTCGGCCGTTCAAATTTGTTTTTTTTTTTTTTAAAGAGAACTTGACATAAAGTGAAAGTAAATGAATATATTGTAATAAAATCGTAATATTGTAGAATTTGTCCTTTGGACAGAAACAAAGTAAAATTTTAGAAGATCCAATTTGTGATCGTTTTAAAATTTAATTTAATTTAATTACGACTTTTAATTACGTGACGTATAATATCGTAGATTAAAAAAAAATTAATTAATGTTTCGTTCTTTCTCTTAAGGCCATTTCCTGTGGTTCAACGGCAAAGGGGGCGGCCAGATATTGTCTAAGTCGATTGCACGCACGGGTCCACATTGTAAACTGGAATTCTGGCTGTATATGGTAGAAATGGAAAATGGATTTCTAAATCTTGTCATACAAACTAATAATAACAATAACAACGTGAGTTCTCTCGCCGTAACGAAAAGCGGAAACAACACCGCCACGTACGTGTCTTTTTTACGGCGCTTTAATAATTTATATTAACAAATTTTCAGAAAGTAATATAGATTTTCTAAAAAAATACGCTTGAACGTTGTTTTAGGTGGAGTAAACTGAGCTTTTCATTACGCGCGATCGATCAGTCTTATAAATTGGTTTTAGAAGTCTATTTGCCAAATCCTAATTCCAGCATCGGCGTTGATAACCTTCGGCTAATTAATTGCTTTCCAGGTAATTAATAAAAATATTCTCAAATAATTAAGTTAATGGAATATTTTGATTGTGTTGTACCTTATTTCAATGACACGTATACCTTTGTAACAATTGCGGCACTTGTATACAATGACTTTATCTCTCTGCTTTACATACACGAAAAGTATTAAGTTAATTAAATTAATTAAGTTAATTGAATGAAATAATATCGCGTAATCATCGCGTCGGGGCTTTTCAACAATAATAATTGATAGGAAACAACAGATGTGATTTGTATGCGACTGCCAGACTAGTCATAATTAGAAAAAATATTAGAAGAAATCAATGTATATAAAAAATTAAGTTTTATAATTGAGGCGATAACTCTTTCGCGTTCTCGAATTTCTATTTTAGATCAAATCGCGGATTGTACTAAAGATATGTTTCGATGTAACAACGGCTCCTGCTTGAATAAAACCCGCGTCTGCGATTTTACGAAGGATTGCGCTGACGGCGAGGACGAGGCATCCGAGTGTGGTGCGTACATTCTACATTCTTACATTTCCTCGAATATTGTATCTCGTGACATAGGAATCCTTTATGCCCCGTCTTTGAGACGTGCTTTCGTGCATTTGAAAAAATATTTCGCAGACAAGATACCGGAAAATGCGAGATGTAACTTCGAGAACGGTTGGTGCGGGTGGTCAAACGTTTCTGGGAGACCCTTGAATTGGACCCTTCACAGCGGTCCTACGCCAACCGAAAGGACCGGCCCCAATTATGATCACACTTATCGTAATGAAACTGGTATGTACTTGAGACTGACTGAAATGGCGAGAAGCGCAACGTATTCGCAGAATAATAAATCGTCATCCATTTGGCAGGAAAGTACGCGTTCGTCAATATGGCTTCTAAACATCCGGCTGTCGCATACGGCAGTCGAGCAACCATAACAAGTCCGCTGTTTAATCCGACACCGCCGTACAACAGCGATCCTCGAAGCCCTTATTATCGGTCGTGTCAAGTACGTTTGTATTTTTACTCGCTTGTCATTCAACGCTTAGAATCTTAAATATCTTAAATAATCTATACATAGTACAGAGAAATCTATACATATTATATAGAAGTATACACCTTAGTGGAAATGTGCCTATGGGTACTGATTGTAAGTTAAAATACCCAATCTTTATGGATACATAGGTAGAATTCCCATTTGTGATCATGGGGGTCTTTCCTTCTTTTTATACCCTTAAACACATTTTCTCTAGGAACATAGAAGTCTATTCTATTGTTTTCAGTAAGAAAGTTTTATCAGTTATTTTGCCAAACATTTTATTTGCGGAAAATGTGTTTGTTCAGGTACGCTTTTTCTACCATAAACACGGTGTACATAGTGGATCTCTCGGGCTCTTTTTGGTACAAGTAAAACCATACGGAAATGAATCCGATAACTTGTGGTGGTCCTACGGAACCAATAATGATGCTTGGTATAACGAAGCGGTTGCTCTAGGTGATATAAGAAACAAGTAAGTATAGAGAATTACGTAGCAATAGACGCACTTAACACAAAATTTGACTAACTCTTATTTCGAGCAATGAAACAATAAATTAAATATCATCGATACGACACATAGGTACCACTTGCAATTCGAAGCGTCCAGAGGATATTCCCCGAAAGGTGATATAGCGGTAGACGATATTTCTCTGAGTCCAGAATGTTTTGGAATAGGTAATTTTAATATAATGTTAAACGTTTTTTTTTATTACACAGTTGATTATCTTTAATTATTTGCCATTTTTTCATTATAATTGTTTCTTTTTTCAGGGGTTCCGCCGGAAGTTGTGGGAGATTTTGATTATTATAACCCTCCCGCCACATTGCCAATGGCACATCAGGATTTTACAAACAAGACAGGTTGGTGCATTCAAAGTTTACTTTTTAATGTTTTTTTAAAAGACTGTTTTATTTATTTTATGTATGTTTTATGAATTGGTATTATGTAAGGGAGACCGGGGCTAAAAGTAACAGGAGTGAGTTGTAACACAGCTAATAATTTTGCAAAGAAAAGAGACAGCGCCTTGAAAACAAAACATAGGTCAGCATTCATAGGTCGGCATTCGACCCGTTTTGTTTTCATGGCGCTGTCTCTTTTTTTTGCAAGATTATTAGCTGTGTTACAACTTACCCCTGTTGCTTTTAGCCCGGGTCTCCCCATATACATATTGTGTTATATTATTATTATTTATGTTATTTATGTTACTATAATATATGTGTAACTTGTTAATTTCATTTTATTAAAGACATAAAGTCTTCTTCAAAGATGTCTTTACGAACTTTGTTTTTCTTGTCAGAAAAATATATATTATACAAAACTTATTTACTACTCATATTCATCAAATCATTTGTTTTATTGTTAAAAATTTCACACTAGACTAAAAGTTAAAAAAGTAAAAAGAGAATAAGATTTTGTAATAATTATGTACGCAAAAGAAGATATTTAAGATGTCATAGTCACTAGAGAAATAATACATAAAAAGTAATAAATAAAATATTTTATTTCTTTACATCTATACCGAAAAACTAAACAGAAATGTTATTAAATTATATCTTATATTGTTATCAGTCATCCGAATTACTACTTGCGGCAATACCGGTAGGAAGGGCCCTACCATGGAAAAATGTGCTGATCGTTATAACAATTCCGATGTAGAATTAATTGTGTCATCGTCGATACAAGATCAAAAGGAAGAATTGGCTTCTACGATGAACGGTGTTCAACGGTGGACCGCGCCACGCGGTGAATATTACACGTTAGTAGACTCAGTCATAGAAATTTAGATTAATAATCATTTTTTTAGAGGCTTCTCTCACTAGCATAGTGATTATTAATATCAATTTAATCATGTGAAAGAAAGAATTAAATTTAAAAAAAATAATTTTAACAGAAAGATTAATTTACGAATTAATATTAAACGGTTGCTGGATGAGGAATCCGTTGTCTTGATCTTGTCCAAGCATTAATCGTCTTTGAAAACAGTTTAATCGCCTTCGGAGCACGAGGAGGAAAGGGCTCGAGCAACGTCGGCAGCACCCTGGGTGCGTTAGCTCGCGGTGTCATAGAGCTCCAGAAGGGTGATCAACTATATTTCATGATCGGTCAAGAGGGAACAAACGCCTGTGACAAAGTGAGTACCTATTGCCAGTAAAACCAAAAGAAGAGGCCTTCATAAAATATGTAATAAAGATATAGATACTTTTAAATTTATTTTAAATAAAATTAAATTTATCAAAAATAAAATGGAGAATTGGAATATTAATTAATTATTTTTATTCTTAAGCTCTTCTTTACTTTTATTGATATTTTCCATAAATTCCAATCAATGAATTTATTTCAATGCTGTTTACAACGAAATATTATTGATCTTGTCAATCAGAATCTCGGCTTAAAGATAAGCACCTGTCAGGAATGGGAGCAATCAACGGACAACTTGTCGCCGCATCAGACATCGAAAATAATAAAAGTGAAGAAGCTCGATTTTAACAATCCCGGTGGCGGTGGCGGCGGTGCAACTGCTATTTTCACAGTAAGTATTATGTCTTTAGTAAAATCATGACTATAGTAATTTAGTAAAATGACAAAGAATAAAAGATTTTACGTTACTTTTTTATTACTGCTTAATCCTGTAGATATTTGATGAGAATCACAATAATATTTGCACAAAGAAAATCTTGTTTCTTCGATATTTTTCAATATATAGTGCTCTTTTTATTATTATACGAGTATGTAGACTTGTAATCGATTGTAGTTGAAAGCGAACGGCGAGCCGGAACCTATTTTAATCGCGGGTGGTGGCGGTGGTTTGGGATTAAATCCTTCTATGAACACTGGATCACATCATGGACGCGGTCAATTTCCTGCGCGTCAATCGTTACCTTCGTACAATGTTTCAGAACAAATGGGTAATTAGTTCTTTTCTCTGAAACACATAATAAAAATCTGCGAGTTACATTTTTACAGTGCAATTTGAAAAAATGTAAATTTGTATGGAATTTTGTCTTCTAGGTGGACCTGGTGGAAGCTGGAACGGTACGTCGTCTAGTTTTCAAAAGGCCAGGGGAAGACCATTAATTCAAGGTGGTATAGGAGGTTTCGGTTGCGAGTCTGGAACTGAGGGCCATGCGAACGGAGGCTTCGGTGGAGGTGGAGGCGGTTGCCAATCAGGGGGTGGTGGCGGTGGTTACGTTGGTAAGGAGATATTTAGACATTCTACAACGTTTACATATCACATTTCATATGTTTCTCTGATGTATTTAAATGTCTATAATGTTTACGTATTACTGTACATTTTTAAAAATATATATTTTAAATTGCAATTGAGATATCGAAAGTAAGATTGGAAAAAAGTAAGATTGAAATAAATTTTGCTGATTCAGATACGTTGTAAATAATGATTCTCAATTAATTGGCTTAAGAAATAATTTCGCATTCTTCAGGTGGTAATCCCGGACAGAATCGGGGAAATGGCGAGGGTGGTTACTCATACGCCAATCCGAGGCTCACCGAGGTTTACTTCAATCCTGCTAATCACTTCGGTCCAGGCCTGGTCTTAATCATACGTGCTATCAGCGGCTGCGGTTGCGATTATCGTTGCATCGCGCTCGATCAGTACATGAACAAGACCAAGTGTCTCTGTCCTCAGGGTTGGTTACTCAGCAACAACTCCAAATCCTGCATCAGTAAGCATAATTGATATATCTCACTGTCCTTATTGTTACATGCAAATGCGAACGAAGAACAAATATGTTGAATTTCAGTGATTGACGATTCCATAATTTTGGATGAACATCGGACATACATAATTCAGCTTTTAGTGGTCATTGGCCTGCTCACTATTATCGGAATTTGTCTAATATCTTGTAAGTAAAAATCTTAAGTTTTATAATACAACAAATTCAATAATGTAAAACTGATTTTTATCTTAAGGAGACTATAACAGTTATTATAAAAATCACTTTATTTAAAATATTCCTTCAAACACAATCAATGAACGAGACGTCTTATGTTTTGACTTCTATTATGAGTATCTTTATTCCTTAAATGATGTTTAAACTCCAGTCTCTCTTTCTCTGTCTCTCTTTCTTTCTCTCTGTCTTTCTCTCTTTCTTTCTCTCTCCTATTATATTTAATTATACAATATTTGTTATTTTGATATTTTATTATATCGTTATGTTATATCGTTATGTTATTTAGATATTTATTTTTATGTCAATTTCTGCTGCACTTATTTCTAATTCATATTTTCCTTTTTTGCAACAGATAAACGGTATCAAAAGCAGAAAGCGCTTTCACGTCGCCGCCAAGTAATGTTCGGCAACGGCACTGAATTAGCCGCATTGCGTTCAGGACACGTGTCGGACACAATGATGACCGAGTTTAACCCCAACTACGAGTTTGCCGGCAATCTCTATAGCTTCAAGGACTTGCCGCAAATACCTCGCGAATATATTACTTTAGTAAAGTTAGTATGAATATAATAGATAATGACTAATTAACATATTAATCGGATACTAAACAATTGAACAGATTGAATTGGATTTTCTCAATGTCTGTGATTAGCGTATCAGTCAGCTATATTAGACAATATTATAAATTGATTATTCTCTCAATGTTTTGTACATAAAAATCTTTAGACTTTTCCTCATCCAAGAATTCAAACATGAAAAATAAAATAAAAGCTATTTACTTTTTTAAAATTGTACGGAATAAAGTAAAGACGATCGATTATATTTTTCATGCAGACCTCTCGGCCAAGGCGCCTTCGGCGAAGTTTTCCAAGGCATGTACAAATACAGACGCGGCGAGGAACACCCCGTCGCCGTCAAAACGCTACCGTCTCTATCCACGACGCAGGCAGAAGCGGATTTCATGATGGAGGCATTGATAATGAGCAAATTTAATCACCCTAATATAGTACACTTTATCGGCGTCTCCTTCGACAAACATCCGAGATACATCGTTCTCGAATTACTAGCCGGAGGTGACCTCAAAAATTTTCTGCGCGAAGAACGGCCTCGATCAGTGAGTATTAATAACGTTACATTATCAACTTAAGAGAAAAGCGAAAGTAAAATGTATTGCATTATATTTCTAATTCCCATTTCGAAGTAGCTACAATTTTGAAAATATTTCTAGTTTGTATTTTTATTTAATTTCTAGAACGCGTGTCATACATTGCTTTTGATTTTACAGGATCGACCTACATCGTTAACGATGCTAGACCTTATTATGTGCGGCTATGACGTCGCAAACGGCTGTAAATATATGGAGGAAGCACGTTTTATACACCGAGATATTGCCGCGAGGAATTGCTTGTTGACCACCAAAGCACCGGGCCGTACCGTTAAGATCGCGGATTTCGGTATGGCCAGGGACATTTATCGAAGTGATTATTATAGGAAAGGTGGCAAGGCGATGCTGCCCATAAAATGGATGCCGCCCGAGAGTTTCTTGGACGGCATATTTACTACGAAGACTGACGTCTGGTGAGACTGCATATTTTATATTCGCTAAAGTTGATCCCATTTGATCCCATAAAATTTTCTCTTCCAAAAATACGCATGCTTTTTCGTTTTTTACATAATTTATTATCATCGAAAATTAAAGTTTCATAATGCAAGTCGAAAAGGAAATTTTCTCATTAATATAAATGCATAAGAGATAAAGTCCATAACGTTCTCTCAATGTAATTTTTAGGGCTTTCGGCGTTCTCCTGTGGGAAATTATGTCATTCGGATATATGCCCTACACCGGATGTGCAAATCGCGAAGTCATGTCGATGGTAACGTCCGGCGGCCGTCTCGAGAAACCCGCGGGATGCCCGGATCCTATATATGGAATCATGACGCGGTGCTGGCATCCACGCCCTGACGACAGGCCAAGTTTCTCCACCATCGCCGAAAGGATCGGCTATTGTTTACAGGTGGGAGCACATTATAGAGATTTCAATTATACTGTTTTCTTTTTAATTTCATCATCTTATATATTTTATTTCATTTATTATTGCGACTATTGTATTTTTATTTTTATATAAAGTTAATTTTATTATTGGATTCAACAATATAATCTAAGACGGTATAATCTACAAATTAATATTTTTTTTTGTAAAGGATCCTGATGTGATCAATCAACCTACGCCTAATTTTGATATACTGCCAATCTGCGATCGTGAAATAACAGTCATGAGACCGGACCCGGAAGCGGAATGCATCAACGTGCAGTCTGATGTCGGTATAATTGTAAAATAAAATGTCAAAGTGTCGTAGCAAATGATTAATTAACTAAACTAGTGAAAATGTTATATCTTGTTAGACATACGTTTAGAAAGCGAGCTTTAAACTTGTCCGACAGTTGGATGGCTGCGGCTACATGCAACCGAGGGTCATCGATCCACGGTCCGTCGCACGTCGGGTGGATCAAGCTATGGGTGGCACCGCCTACGATTCGGACAATGAAAATTCGATCGAGGACTGCAAGTTGTATGGCGGAAATTTGGCGAAGTCAACGGGATGTCGGCAAAAAAAATTCAGCAATACGTACGACTCTACCACGGACACTTTTGAGAAGGTCTCCAGTGGCGACAACGATCACGATGAGGGTCGTGACAACGAGGTGAGCGGAGATGGCAAAATTCTGGGAAATCTGTCATTACCTCTATTGATTATTAGTCTTCTATTATATGGAAGATTAGTATATAGACTTCTGTTAAATAGTCGTCTATACATATAGACTATTAGAATCATTAGAATTATTGTTTCAATTATATCTTTTAGCATAAATTTCCTTATTCGTATTAAAACGAATCTTATACAATCTGTCCAGTAATATGACTATTATAAATTAAAATAAACTGGTATCAATAAAAATTTTCACAGTAATGAAAGAAAAAATTATGTTATTACTATGGTATATTATGCGATCTCCGCAGGACAAACGTAGGATCGACCGAACGGATCGACAGGACAGCAGGGCAATACATCGAACCAGCGACATCGAAGACAACGGCAACAACCGTCCAGAGGATGAGTCTCACTTGACTGCCAACATCGATAGCATGATAACGGATCGCAAAAATGGCAATGAGAGCACAACGACTACCGACACCATCTCCGACTCTCTGATAGCGCAATCCTCGGATACCCCGCCCGACACGACGGCCAACTCGTCGCCCAATACGCGCACTTGCTCGCCGAGTCGTACCATCGGCCTCAACGCCAACGTCAATAATGTGAACGGTATGGTGAGGAAGAATACTCTGAAGGCGACCCTGAGCCTGGACCCGAGCGCGCTCTGCAGAGGCACCATCCCCTACGAGAAGATCACTACGAATACGCAACGGTCGAGCACGCCGGGCAGTATGGAACTAAGGAAGGTAACTTGACCTCCCCCCTACATTCGGCGTCCTGCAAAGTTTCCACCTGTACATGATCGTGGTCCTTGATCGAAGGTACTTAGCACTAAAACGCAATTTGTCCACCGACGAACTCGAGCATTTACAATCAAGGGGTTTCCTTTGAAATAGCAATCAAGAAATATAGAGAATATAATAATGTAAATTTGCTGCCTTGCATTGGAAGAAATAATACTGTACACAGTGCAATATGAAGAGATAATATTTCGAAAATAAAAAGAAAAATAGAAATATAAACACCAATATATTCTATGCTTTTTCGTATCTCGTTTTTTTGCAACACAAACTCCTTGATTGCAAATTAATAAAACAGTTTTTTGAATTTGTGAACATTTTAAAAGATTTCTCTGAACTATTTTTCATTGAAGCCAAATTCAGTAACAGTCCTAAATGAAGCATTAACGATTGTAATTTCTTTTGCATTACTATATTGAAATGTAGATATTTTTTCGATCTCCGTGCAATCCCTCGGTCTTTCTATTTTCGACTTTCTCGTTTTTGCAATGAAGGATTCCTTGAGTCACGAGCTGCCGAGGGAAGAAGAGTGCTCCTGCTGAGATTTATCCGAGGGGGGTTGACGAGGCTGCCCGACCGCGCTCGGCTGCAAGGTCGCTCGCCGATTGCAGCTGCAACGGTCGGCCACGACGACTGCGATCATAAGGGACACGCAGCTCGTAGAACTCTCCTCGCCTCTGTGGGCCCAGGATAGCGAATACTCGCGTCGTTACTATTCCGAGGAGACTCTCCTCTGAACGGGATTAAGTGGGAAACCGCGAATTTCTTTTTACGGGCGACGCTTTTTTTCACGCGCGCCGAACATTGGTCCCCGGAAAGACACGCGAGTATCGTCGGAAGTCGAAAGAGAAGATAAACCACGATTTGCTACAAACGGATGTAAAACAGGCGAGTTATGTTGTACATATGAAAGGGATGAAAAATACCAGATACGTAACATGTATTCAGTACGTTAAGCGTCACATACACACATGTACATACATACATATACTCTTAAAGTGATCTCATCGAGTAAACTTTCTAATTCCGATAGCAACGGGACAGAAATTTGTAAAATTATTGAATCACTCGTTCACGTGGGTCTTCGAGCGCGAATTTACCCTCAAAACGGACTTTGTCAACATAAACTGTTCAAAAACAATAAAAATCAAATTTCATTAGTCATTCATTTAATTAACGTCTCAATAAACTTACAGTGAGTTTTTCAGAATTTTTTTGAACGCATTGACATTATTTAATAAGGCTACAGCACAAAAGATTCGTGAGTTCATTTTGAGGGTTAATCAGAGAGTTGACACAACAATTCGTGAAATCAACATTAAAGACGTGAACGTAAAAAATTTGAAAATTGCAGATTGGGGAATGTTCTTGCAGTGTATATACATATTTGACATTTAAAAGTCTAAGAAACGCGCGAGTAGTCTCGTCTTCGATATAAAGTAAACCCCTGGTTGGAGACAGTATGGTTGTATTGTTCTAGCTGTCTAAACAATTGAGGATCCCAGCGGGATCCTACGTGGATGCGAAGGGTGTTACGGCTGTCAAGTAAAATGTTACACTGTAATATCGATGTAAAAAAAAATCTCCGTAGGCCGATCTATCTCGTGACTCTAAAAAAGAAGAGGCGCGACGTGATCTCTCATTGATGCACTCCATCACTCTACCACAAAGCGATGAATGCGTCTTGGGAATGGGGAGAGGGGGGGGAGGGAAGGGACGAACCCTTTTTTATTTTTCTTACAACGACGACGTACTTTACGTGCGCGTAGCGTATGAAAGTCAACCACTATGTATCTGTACGTGAAACGTAATAAAGGCGTGTTTATGAAGGGGGTAGTTCATTACTATCTCATCATAAGCTCCCTTCCGATGATTTTAATCAAGTCGTTTACAAGCTCATTACGAACTATTTAAATTTCATGCACTTGTAGGAAAACGCTTTAATAATCCCTTCAATAATCTCTTCTAGAAAAACGATTAGTTTTATTAGCCCCATTTCGTTACATTTCTTGATTTATCTAGAGTTTACAGTCGAATGAATCGAAAGCGGCTCCAACTTGCGCTGGCCCAACGAAATATCTAATTTATCAAAGAGCAGAAGTTGGCGTTACTGTTGGCTGTCTCTCCCTTCCTTTCCGTTTTGCATCATTCGTGCTTTGGCGTGTCGACGCATTTTCAGAAACGTCTGCCTCGTGTATCGCTGGCAACGAGACCGCGGCGCTGGACGCCGTTATTGTCACATCTTGGAAAGCGTCATAGTTTTCTCAGTAACGTTGGCTGCCGGCTATATATACGCCCGTGCACACGCAGTACGCGGAGTAGATAAGCATAAACGACGGCACGGTGTCAGTGCATACGCGAACACGCGGCGATGGAAAGAGGGTGACAGTCCGTTTCGCGGTGGCCGGATGACAATTCGCGCATGGAACCCCGGCGTCGTACGTGCCTCGATCGTGTCCTCGATTTGTACTTCTCGCGACTCCGTGACCCGGAATAATGTCGAGTTACTCGTACTATTACGTGAAAACCATCGTCGAGGACGGTCGACCGCCGAAAACGTATAAATTCGCGAAAGGGTAAGCCCGGCAACAAGTTTTGCGCTTGATCGTGAAACGAGACGAGATGAGCCACGTGCGAAACATTTATTACATGTTTCGCATGATTTTTCAGTTTTACAAATGTGCCTATGTCGCAAAAAGAAAAATTTAAGATGTAGTATGAAAAATTGATGTTATTTTATCTGAAGATTGTGACTTCCGTGAGAAAGATTGCTTGATGTGGGTAAATTTGTATTTTCCTCTTATCTTTGACTGATTGGAACGATTGTGAAGCCAAAGAAAAATAAAAGAATTTAACATAAACTCAACGAAATTATAAAACAACAGAAGAAAAACAGAAGAAAACTTGCGAGCGAATCTTTGAGTAACTTGTAGAAAAATAATCAACTTCGTTTTTTCATATTTTCATTTAGCGATCATGCTTAAATTAATTAACTATCAATTTACTTGCTCCGATATTTGTTTCATATCGAAATTGATATTGCTTGTTGCTTGCTCCCTTTTTTTCTTCTTTCCCTCTTCAGTGTCAACTTTATCTTCAGAAACATCTTTTTATACTCATTTTACATTAGAGGAGAAAAAACAAATTTTTGTATAGATATCCCGTACAAGCAACGAAGGACGCGTGGTCGACGGTAGGTCGCTACAATCTTCTGTCACGTTTGCTACGAGGTGGACTCTCCGGTTCCGGCGATGTGCACCATCCTGCCAATACCACTTTCAAGGTTTGTTATTATACATCCTTAACTCTATACATTGTTATTTATTAATCCTTGAAATCCCTGCGACGTATTCCTTATATTCGCAGCAGAGAACTGCTGAATTAAATTTTTAATTATTTGCTCCGATAAATCCTCGATTCTTTTTCTTCGTGTACCACAATCTCTAATTGGAACGTGACGCGCGGCTGAAAAAGAGAGATTTATTTCAAGATTTCGGGCACTCTGACTGAGAGGTGCTTTCTTCCTCCTTGATTCTTTGATGTTTTCTGGCTCAAACAGTGGACATTCCACGCGAGCCAAACGCGTATAACGATCCAAAACTCACCGCGCTCGTAATCGCGCTTTCCTGCGCTGTATTTTTTTCAGACGCACCCCTGGCGCATCGCCAAATTCATTTTTAAATGTAAAACACGAACCCTCTCGTACGCGCGAACTACGATGCGTATCGTCGACATATTTTTAGGCTCGCAACATCCGACACTCTGCCCTCGTGCTCGCGTCTCCGCGACATTTGCGGAGCTTTAATGTTCCGCGAGATTGTGATTCTTTAGGAGGAATTTGTGAAGTTTCTTTTAAAGTTTTTTTTTTTCACTTCTACAGTGGCAGCATTTTAATTAAGCGATTAAATTCCAACGTTATAAAATATGAAAAGATTTAAGAATTTTTCTCTTAATCTTATTCAAAGTACATTTTATGTTCCAAAGCTGTGTGATTATTAAAGTTTTATTAACTATTTCATAAATCTTTTAAATTCAATTTCGAGCTTTATTAAAAGTTAGCATCGCGACATTAGGCACTCAAGAATTAAACAGCTTTGAGGAAACTTCGACGAAGAAAAGTCATAAAATAGAATAGAATTAAATTACATGTAAATAATAAAAGTATTCGTAAAAATGTAATAATGATCTTTAATGTCTAAAGCTTTAGATTAGAAAGATAAATTTCTGTTTCATTTGTATTTATTGTCGACAAGATTTTCGTTGTTTGCAAAATAGTGATTCATGTTTGCTGGTTTGACGCCAGAATATCTAAAGCCAAAGATTCATTCTCGGTTTCCACTGACAACGAAATGACGTTACTTAACTTGACGCGTTAATACCTAGCTTGCTTTACTCTTCTCACTGATAACAATTAGTTTACAAAACGATTACGTAACCGCAGAAAATATCGTCGATCTGATCGACTGCAGAAAAGAACCGTCTGAGCTGTTCTTATAATATAATGATTCATAGCTTCTACAAAATTCTCAAAATAACTTGTGCGATTAGTTGGTCGAAAACGTGCTTCGTGGCCTCGGTTGAAAGTCGATCTTGTGAGCTCTGAACATCATCAAACTGCCACGAAAGCTTTATTTACTGCAAAACTTATGAGTTAATTAAAGAGAGATGAGAATAACATGCAATTTTTCTCAAGCAAACAAATCAATTTTCAAACAATATTTTTAAGAACAATAAATATGTGATAACATTCTATTTCAATAAATATGCGATATTTTGCATGTAACAAAATACTGGTTATCCTTTCATTATGAAAAAATTCGTACATAATATTATGGCGAGAAGTGATGAAGAACCGGTTCGCGAATTAAACTTTCTTTTTCGACAATGTATACGGGAATCCCTTATAAGGAGAAGCGGTCCAATGCGATGCGTGTAAGCAGGCAACCCGTATATCGGCGCCGCGTCGCGTCGGCGACACAGCTCGAGCGGTTGAAGAGGGAAGGGACCAGTTGGTTCGGAAACGAGAGCGAATCTCACCGGATATGCCAGCCAGTATACCACGCACCACACGCTCGTCCGCGTCCGAATTTCGGTACGATCACGTGCACCGCGGTATCATCTGGTGATATCATTATTCATAATCAGGTTTTCGAATTGCGCCCCAAATTGCACGAAAAAAATCGGTTCATACATTTTGCGACACGGTGATCCGCAAAACACTCACGACTTTTGATCTTGTTACACAGAGAGGCCTTAATTGTAAGGGTAATTATAAGAAGTGCAATAAATTTGACATATTTGGGAGATGGAATTTCCCAAAGATAAAATTTGTATAATAAAAAAATTATTAATTGTACAATAATACGTTTTATTTTGTAGTTATTATGCAGTTATTCTAATATTAATATTTCATACTTGTTTAATTATCGTTATATTTATTGTAAATTCTATTATTGGGGAAAAAACCCGTAATATTGCGCAACGTATATAACGAGCATTGTGGCAGAAATAATTAGTCGGATAACGATAGCTGTGTAAATTAGAGATAATTTATTAGTTCATTTTCAACATTATCATCCATTTATCATCGCTGTTGTGCATCATCATTTTATTTGTTGTAATGTAATTTCCGGTTAAACGGTTCTATTCACAAACTTAACTGCGACATTGCGGTAATTGTTAAATTGTCGGGCAGATCGTATCTAAACCAGCTACCGGACGAGAGATGAAGTTCATCTTTAACATGACACGGTGACCGTGACACGCGTTTTACACGAGGGTGCGCCCTCGGATCGATAAAACGTTCGGCATAGTGCCATAAATTTAATAGCGCTAAAAAGGGTGTAGGTCCCAGACTATTGCATGAAATAAAGGGTTGTTATGAAAGAAGAATGATCAGTGTTCCAATTGCTTGTGAAGAGCGATTTTCCTTTTAATTCTCTTCTGTATGCTTTAAATCTTTTTAACCGGTACATAAATGCGTAGAATTTAACAATGGAAAGAAAGAATTTAGAGCTTATTGAGGGGGGGGGGGGAATTAGTTTTCGCTTTGTTGAGTTGAAAATGCTCAATGAATGTAGATTGAAAGATCAACCTTGGCAGAATTGAAAGCGATTTTCGGTTTTAGTAAAGCAAGCGATTTCATTGCATATTTGTCTCTTTTTTACATAAATCGATTTCTTTCGCCGTATATAAAAGTATAAGAATCGAAAAGTGTGCTGTTACTGTTTCACTTATACTTTATTCTATTTTCTGTCAGGATACACGAGAATAAAATTTTTTCTTGGATACCAGATCATGTTTTGAAATTTTGCATTTCAGCAAGTCTCTCTCTCTCCCCGTATATTTCTTAGGGGCGGTTTTTCCAACTTCTAAAGGCCGGTTTTTTCAATTTCGAAAGCCCGGTTTTTCCAACTTCTAAAGGTCGATTTTTCCTGCTTCTAAAGCCCGGTTTTTCCAACTTCTAAACCCCGGTTTTTCCAACTTCTTGGTAAGCTACCTAATAATTAAATCATACATCTGAACTTGTATAATTTGAAGATAAGTCAAGGACAAACGTACGATTTAATTATTAGTTAGTTTGCCAAGAAGTTGAAAGAACCGACCCCTGTTTATCTTAACAACATAATAACATCTGCGTGTCGTAAGATATTGAATATCTTCTTTGTAATGCATTTCCGACCACCGAATGACGTCAGATATCAATAATCATCACAACTGTCGCGGTGCACGATTGCCGACGGCAATAAAAGGAAATGGTAACATAAAAGCGTGCGAGCCGGCAGGCGACAAATATACATTATTGCGATACTAGCGGCGAAGCGCGACATACGTTATTTGCAACAATAATCGTTGTCGCGACAGAGCGCGCGTTGTGTCGTAACTCGATGATTCCGAGTCCGTGCCAATTAAGTCGACCGTGACGTGGTGATAGAGAGTGGAGTTTCCGTGAAACGCGACAAATCCAATTTCCTCCAGGTACTCCTAAAACTTGATAAAGACCAGATACACGATACGCCTTGTATTATTCCGCGTGAAATCCTCGGACCGTGGCGATCCCGGATCCTGTTTCTCGCCATCGCGTTTACAAATCGAGTAAAATTGCGTGTTGATTATAATTGCGGACGATTACAGACAATGGTCGGGAGCCGATTGTCGGCACGCGAAAGTATACATAACAATAGAAATCATCGATACACGTAAGTCGCTTTAAGACTCGAGCGACTCTGTCAAAGTGATACTGGACGGGACTTCGGATGGAACTGCTTTGGCAATCGTCCCGAAAATCCATCAGTAGTGCAGTTTTATTAGACATCTGGTGTAAGTTAAACATCCGACAGATATCCCTTTGATAGTGCACAATGCTTAACGCATCGACTCGAATAGATACTGGGTGGAGAGAATTCTATAAATATATAAATGTACAAGTTTTAAAGAGAAGTTCGTGATTCGTTCGAGAAAGTCCACGTGTAAGATGTGCGACTGGAGTCCTACGAATTTAATTCTATTTTAAACTTATATTTCTCAAACGTTTGTCAGCCCGGTCGACACAGAGCATTAGTTACATTACATAGATCTATGTTATACTTTCGCACTCAACAATATAAATGTAATATAACAATATGTGTTACATTATATTTACATTGTTGAGTGCGAAAGTATAACATAGATGTTATTAGTAATACGTAACAAATCTAACAAATCGTTATGATAATATTAAATTAATATTAAAAGACTTAATTAAAGAGTGTATGTAATATATATAAAACAAATCTATTAAAAAAGTAAATATTTACTTTTTTTTGCTGCATACGATTTTGCATAACTGGTACAATACATGTTCATTTCTATCAATGCAGGTTCACTTTAACCTCTTAACTTACTCTTTATCTTCTAATTCTTAGAAGTAAAAAAATATATAAAAAGTAATTTAAAGCAGGGGATTAAGATTACGCTACGTTGGCAGAGACGATTGTCCAGAAAGATAATCCACTGTGCTTGCGTATCAATGACGATTAAACTTCTCACAGTCATAACTAGCGCAACCTTGATAAGAGAATCGTCGCAGTCGTGGCATTGACATTGGAGTCGCAAAAAAAGTGAGGTTAATCAGTGAGAACAAAGATCTATCTTCGCATCGTTAAAAAAAAGACACGCGGCCAGCGCGATAAATCAACCGATCATTATCACAGCTCCGATTTATCGCCGATCTCATCAGGATAAGAATTTCCGAGTGCGCGAAAATGAATTACGGCTGGAGCAGGGAGATACGCGAGCCCGAATTCGTCCGGCAGGCAACGAAGACAGTAGAGGTGAGTTACTATACATGTTTCAAGACTCTTGGAGTGGGTTGTACTACAGTTGTAGGCGCGATGATTAATTAACGTGATCCCGCTAATTATCGACCGCGAGGCTCACATGTCCGCTCCGTTTTAAATCGCGCGCACGTTCGGCCGTGGCATTCGAAATGGCGCGGCGAGGTCGAGGCGGGCGCCGCCATTGGTCGGGCTTGAGAACGACGGCCAATCGCGTTCCGAGTCCGGGAATCGCCATTGAAAGGTGATCCCGTGCCTTCTCAAGGCCATTCTCGAGAGCCGAATGTACCTGGTGCGTGACGAAAGGCGAGGAGGAAAACCCGAGGGGGACGGTTAGCCTCGTGGCTGAACCCGGCGCGTAGAATCTGTTGGGTTTTCACGTCCGCGACGGAGCGGCAGTCGGGACACCTTCTCGCGCTCCGTAACTCGTGTCCGTTAGTGACGAGCGTGACGATTAACAGACCACGTCGGGAGCACGAGCTGCGTCCGTCGGCAGGAACGATCGTCTTTTTCGGAAAGAATTCGGAATTCGCTTCGGAGCTGGGCGTAGTCGAGAGAAAAGGAGAGTGCGATGAGTTACTACTACGGCGGTCACGGCGACGGAGGTGGCGCCGACGATGTGTTCGTTAAGACGGCGGTCGAGATCAAGCGATTCTTACCGTCGCTCTTCAACATCAAAGTGGTACGCTTACTTGTCTCGGAGGCAAAGGGCCGGAAGCCGATGAATCATGAAGCTCGCAAAACTCTGTTTCAATAGCCCCTCTAGTAGATAAATCTTGTAATGTTTTCTAGAATCTATTTCATTGAGACGAACGTTAGTCGAAGTAAATCTGTCATTCGATGTATGCTTGTATTATACACGATGTATTTTTTAGGTTGCGTTTCGATTTTATTATTGTTTTGTGTTTGTTTCTTGCTTTGTTTATTTTTATTATAAATTTTAATTAAAATATTTGAATTAATTATAATTCATTACGTATTTAATTGCAATTTTTAATTATAATTATAAAAATCATAACTAGAATTATGATAAATTATATTTTTAAATGTACAATCCTACAATAATAATAATAAACTAATAGGAAGCTAAGCATATAGA
>VBVQ01002323.1:12513-25833 GCA_011636635.1 Tetramorium simillimum | reverse complement strand
CAGTTCGACAGTTACGTCGCCCGCTTCTCCGCCGATCGGATTCGAGCCGCCGCGGCGCGCCGCGTTCTTCTTCGCGTTTCCTCGCCGACCTGTTTGCGCGCGGACGGGTCTCGCGAATGCCGACGATATCGGAGTCGTCGGATCGAGCGAGGAACGACAGTTTCGGAGTGCGAGTGCGTGGTGTCGAGTGTGAGCGATCGCGTCTGTGCCGTCCGTCCCGCCTTCGTACGCCGGTCGTCGATTTCATCCGTTGCGCTCGGCTCCGAGTATCGGCGACTGTATCTGGAGCATCGACAACGTAAAAGGAGAGCAGAGGAGAAGAAGAGCGATCGAGAAAAGTGACCGCAATTCGAACACGGTAACAGTCGACCTGTCAACGTTCGCTCGGTCGCGTCGCCGGTTGAACTTTTCGTCGGCGTATTTCGGCACTTTCAGCTTCGTAAATGTAAGTTGATTCGCGAGATTTTTGTAATTGCGAGTACCTGGACGTGAGATTTACTGCGCCTGACGAAAAATCCGCCGTTGAATACGGTTTGTCGCATCGATAGCGATAGTTTCGTCAAGTGAACTCCGTGCGACCATAGAAGTTATTGCATTAGTATGCGCATTGATAGCACGGCAGTTCCGTTGAGTGAGATCCATGCGATCATCGTATCGCGTCGGTAATGCAGATAATTTTTCTATTAAATTCCGATTACGATCGTAAGATTATTCGTGCGAGAAATTAATGACCTGTGCGTCAATATATTGGAATATCTAGTATTTAAATTCGTAGTAGTAATTAAACCGGAAATCCGTAGCTGGCATTTACATATGCAGTTATTAGCGATGTTTGTATTTATAGTATAATTATTAATAATTTTATCGTTTTGTAATTGGCAGATAATTGGCAGCGATAATGCTTTACTCCGGCCGCTGTCTATATGTATTTTGTGAAGATTTTGTAATTGATACTATAATTAATACGATATTATGATCGTTAAATTTTGAAATTATGTACATGAATTATTTGAGAAATGTTATATTTATACATGTAATAATTGAGCGCAATAATTTTTTTACTTCAGCCGCGATTATGTTTAATAGGAGTTTTATAATCAATATTACAATCGTTAAATTTAAAATTATGTGCATTTGATAAATATTTATGCATGTTAATAATTTACGGTGATCGCGATCAATTTTGATTTTAGCCGTGATCACCACTTATTATAGATTTGAAATAGTTAATTGTTAATTATATACCTAATTAGTAATTTAGTAATTCATTACAATTAAGAAAGATAGTATTTACACATATAATGATCGCGATAATTTTTTACTTTAGCCGCAATCATTGTCTATAAATATTCTACAGAAGTATTAATATTAATATGATTGTTTTTACATTTTTTTTTAATTATGCATGAATTAAGTATTGTGTAGCACTTATTTAAATAAATGTAATATTTGATAAATACATGGTTTTTATGCATGTAGATTTACAATTATCGCGATTAATTTTGATTTTAACCGCGATCCATTCATAATTGCTTGCGTAGATTAGAAACTGTAATTAATTAAAACTTGTATATTTAGTAGTTTACCGCATTTGCTACATTTATGAAATTGTATGAATTAATTGGCAGACAGTTTTCGATATATTTTTTTAGACAGAATATACATATATGTGTATAATAATAATTGGCTAGTGAAATTGCTGTGGTCGCTTCGATTATAGGATCTGTTTGATTTTCCTGTGGTATCAAATTACGATTTTAAATTAAAATCTAGAAAAAACATCGCCTAAAAACAAGCATGTGGTATTGATATCATTTACAAAACTACCACCGTCTTATTCTCCATAGTCAATAGCGGATTTTTGACGATTTTTTCAAATTTGATTTGATTCGGAGAGAAGAAATGAAAGTGCCGAATAAAGTGGACAATTATCGCATTATCTCTTTATTTGAATGCAATTTCCGAAAGTGCCGTAGAAAGTAACGGAGGATAATTATAGTGATTTAATCGATCTCTCTCTCTCCGCGTGATTTAATATCGCGTAATCGTATTATTTATTAATCTCGCAAATACATCGAAATGCGTCAAATAAATGAATAGTGAAAGTGCGCGAGTGAATCAGCAGTTTCGCTTGAAATGATAAATCAGTGTGTGCTATTATATAAATTTTGTGTAATCGTTTGTTGGATAAAAGGATAACTAGGAGCAAGGAGTAGCAGAGGAGCGGAGAAGCAGTTGACAGTGGCATCGACCGGTGAGTCAATTTGTTATTTATGCATCCAAAGCCATCATTCGCAACAGTTTTTATCACTGCATGGCGATAACTTTGGTGGATGTAATTACGATCATTTGCGCGCAAAAGAACATTTACACGATACTTGCACTTATGAAAGAAATTATAATTACTCACTGTCGGAAGAAAAATAATAGAATTATAATTACTTTTAAATTGACCTTTTTAAATTTAAATTGCGCAAATTACTTCCAAAAAAAAACTAAATGCTCCAAATAATTTGAATAGATCTGATATGAATAATATAATTATAATAACGTAATATTCGTGTATGTATAAAAAGTGAAATTTAAAAATCAAAGTAAAAATAAGAATATTTTTCACTTACGATTCCTTATGTATCTTTTTGAACGCAAGTGCCCGTAATTAATTATTAGATTATTGTAAAGGAGGGTGGGAGAAACATCGGTTTCTTTTCTGTGCCACGTGAGACAAGCTCTTACTTGAGATCCAACTCGTCCGGATGTCGCGCCTCGAAGTTGTACAGAACGACGTAGAGATTGTTCGGCGGCAAAACGCGCTTGCCGGGTGGATTCAGGTGGTTCTGATTATTGGTGTGCGGTGACGGGCATGGCGACGTGCTCGCCGACGAGTACGACTTTTCGTTATCGTCGGGCAGCTCCATGCTGGACATCCGGATGGCGCTACGCACGTGTTTATGCATACCGTGGCTCTGACCCGGGCTGCAGGGCGCTGAAAATACATTCGCACGCGAATCCGCGGCTTGTATATTATTCAAAAGCTAATTAGGTCGTCAGAAGGTCGTGAAACGGTCATTTCGTCCACTCTCAGGCAAAATTAAAGTATAATCCCGTCTTAGACGTTAGTATGTTTTTTTTATACAATTTTCTTTCGAGGCAAGCAACTAATTTTATCTCGACAAAGTGCGAGTTCTTCAAAAGCGAAGAGGTCGCGTAGCAAAAACTCGCTCATATATGTATAACTCGAATTCAACGCGACTAAAATTTATTTTGTTCTTAATATCTCTCTTTCTACATGTATCAGATTATATTACGAACTGCACTATTACAACGTATCGACTTGCAAATTAGGAAATAAAATGTAAATTTTTTTAGTACTTTGCATTTTATTAATATCGTCTCGTAACGTAAAAATTTAAATCGAAGAATTAAAATACGAATTTACAAAAGCGCTCACACGCGATAATAGAGCACGAGAAAAAGCCATTTATTTTCGTAGCTCGAAACCTTTTTGTAACTAAATTCTTAAGGCAGAGAACACGCAAGTTCAACTTGCGACGAGCTTTTAAACAGTGAAACGAGCTTTTAAACAGTGAAACGAGCTTTCAAACATCTTTTACGATCTTCCGTAACAACGGTCATTGCACACTTTAGATGCATATCAGCCTAATGTTACACATTACATTGTTATGTCTGCGGTTACTCACACAGCCTGTTGATACTGCCGCTGTCAGAATGTCGGGGTGGTGTGGTTTCTCTTGGACCCGCAGCATAGTAATCCCGCGGACGATGCCGCACGTGCGCGGTGCCTTCCGGCGAGTCCAGACTGAGACTCTTCATCCGCAGATTCAGCCTCTCGCGTCTACGTTGTGGACTATGCGGTGCTTGGTTTTCATAATTATCGGTTAGAAACATGTTTGCCACAATAAAAAAAATCGCATTTTCCACGCTGACGTCGAAAATTAGACAAAATAAGTTGCGACTAACAAAAGAAGTCTCTGAAAATACGAAAATCTAAACCGTTTTAACATATCATCTTCTTCTAATGAAAATTGAATCTGTTTTATAAAGCATAAACGAAAAATTAGAAGCGATATCTTTCTTTAACAAATCAATTACGTTTTAAATAATTAGAGATAAATAAACTATCGTACAATTAAGAAATTAACTTAGAATTGATCATTAGAAATTTAAAATCTGAATATTCATTTAGTTTCAATTTTTTTCTTTTCATAGAATTTTCTTTAAAATTTTTAATCGAAATTAATATATATTAAATATAAAAATATTACGGGGGAAAAGCAATGATAATAGTGTTAATGAATCTCTCAAGAAACCGATAAATAATCCCACTTTTACAAATAAAATTTGGTAAATCGCGTATATATTATAAAAATATATTATAAAAAAATAATAATCGATCGTCAGCGTCGAATATAGAAATATCGGCTGCACGAGCAAGCAGAACAATTCTTTACAAATGTACACTAATTACTTAACATAATCAATACACTGAAATGTATGCAAATAAAGACTCACAAGCAGCACAATTATAACGGGACACGACTCGCGATGAAATATGGAAAATACCGAAATTGCGGAAAATAAGATTTTTATTTACAATATTTACATATGTTTTTGTTGGAAAAAAATCGCAGATAATATTTTCTGTGTGCGTGTAATATAATAATTCTCTGCAAAACAAGCCCATTGATCAGGTCTGTAAAGTTGATATCCCGAAATGCAAATTTTTACGAAACTGATATGGCATTTGATTATCTACAGTTTGTCCACATTTGTCCATAAATAATCTTTTTTTGTCCACTTTGCAAAAAATTAAAAATAAACATAAAAATCTCATCGTCAGTACTCCTAATTGTGTTTTTAATTACTCGAATATATGAATTCTGATTGTCATCATTTGTACATATTTGCTCATAAATATTCGTTTTTATGGACAATTATGGATAAATGATGGACAATCGAAATCTATATTTAATTTTAAAAAGTACATTCAAGTCATTGTTTACGATGGTCAATCCTTTATTTTTAATTTTTTTGTGAGAACAAAAACGATTATTTATGGATAAATACGAATAAATTGTTGATGATAAAATGCTATCAATTTTGTGAAAATATGCATTTCAGTGTGTCAACTTTACGGACCTTCATTGGTCTTATTACTCTAAACAGTGTGGAGTATTTTCAATCTTCTTCTTCTCCTAATCGCGTATTTCGACAGTACAACTGCTATACACAATGATAAATTATAACAAGGGAAACTGCAATATTCGCACAAAATTTGCACAAAAATTCAACTGACGAGTCTTTTGCAACGATAAAAACGAACGTTTCTCGCAACTAACTCAAGGTATAAAGGCGTTTTGACGTCTCTCTAAGCTTACTATTAAATATTTACTTTTATCGCTCTACCGCCGATAAAAGCACGTTTCTAAAATTTTATAGCGCGGAGTTACGCGTTTACCTGTCCTAAGATTATTTATGGTTTAACTCCGTATGCTCCGAAAACAGAAATAAACAGTAGAGAAAGAGACGAATGATCTAACTGCCGCGTATTGGGGATAGAAATAAACGCGAAGCAAATCTCGTTCGCTGCGATAATAAAGAGCCCCATATACCTGATAAAATAGCCTCGTTCGCTATCAGTGTAAAAAGCGATAGCAGCCGTGTTACATCGATTTAAATCGACAGCAAAGCGTAAATTGTCTTCCGCAGGTTGTATTTACATACATACGTAACGAACCACAAACTGCGATTGCTTTTCTGTTCGCTCAAGCAATAAATCCGCTTTTACAATTTAATATTTGTTAAAGTCAATATCTGCAAGTATATTATTTGAAATGTATCTCTGGATAGTTTTCTGTTAAAAGCAAAAGGTTTTATTTCTTCTTTAATATATATTTTTTCAAATTCGAATTTATCATTTCACAAATCATTTACATTAAAAAAAATAACGAGAACAAAAAAACACGATAATCTTAATTAAATAAAAATAATAAATTAGTGAAAGTAAATAGAATAATTTTATAGACTTGAAATTTGAATTTTGATAATTTTAATCTGAAATTTGAATTTTAAAACCTGAATTTTTATATTTTTCCGGATAAACTAATTCTTTTATCTTCTGCTGTGAATTTACATTTTATATACATATATATTACTTTCGTTTATATTTCGAAACAATTTGTGCACCAAATTGGATCTTTTATTCAAGTTATATTTTAGTTTGAAACGAGACACTTTTCGGAACGGTGCTCTCTTGTTGTCAGATCATTAAACAATCCTAAACACGATGAATCGTCGCAAAATGATAGTCGCGATGTCGAATGGATAGAACGATTGAAGATAAATAGGTGGACACACTCTGTGATATTGGGCGTTAGGTTCAAATTAAAAGCATGTATTTGCGTTTATTTCGCCGATTTCCTGTGTGATTCTATGCAATCATGCGCGTTTTCTCTATAATCTGGATATACGCCCGTCGTACACTTCCTCCTCTTCTTCGTGCAGCTAGCTAATTACTTCGGGGAAATGAATTCCCAATGATCGTTGCATTCGTGATGCGCCCGATCGCGTGAGGAACCTGCTTTTTCGATCGTTGTTGATATAACATATAGCGGCCTACGTGTGTGCACTGCCGTCGATCGATATATATATACACTCGACTGAGAATCGACACCCACGTTTGCGCATCTGTCCGATATTCGCTGTCTCCGTGGCCGTCCATTAGCGACTATTAATCAACGAGCGCGAAATATGTGTCTCCTCGAGCGTCACGCGAAACGACGCAGTCGAGTTATAATGAATTAACGTATAGGTGACATTATTCCATACAGCACGGACGTATTTAATAGACATTTCGAAATATTGGACATTTCTAAATATTCCGCAACGTTCAAGCTTTTTAATATTTAATAATACTGCTATTATATAGTCGTGTGAAAGCACAGGTGTAACATAAAATATTCATTATGCCCTCTACATGTATTCAATGTTCATTCCCTCGTGTAATAAATAACGGCAGTTAACGAACGTTTAAGAGAAACCCGGGGGTTACCGGGAGGGGATATATTTAGATATCCGATGAATATCCAAAATTGTCCGTCAAATGTATGCTCCTTTCGTGCGGAGTGGTGGTAAGAAAGTCGGCGGGGCGGAGGGGAGGGAACGGGTCGCACAAACGAATAAATAAAATCGATAGTGCTCGAGCTGCGAGAGGAAAAACGACGACGGGACCGCGGCGACGACGCCGGATCCGTCCCGAAAGGATCTCCGTCGTACTCCACGGACGCACGCTCGGATGCGCTCGCGCGAATGCGCCAAATTCCGACCGGGGCTGAGGCGACGTGACGCGATGCAACTGTCATCGTTTTTTATTGGCGCCGCGTTGGGCTTGCACATCCAGCTCGGGTGTCCTCAGCGACGCCGACGTCGAGGGCGGCGATTCCTGCGACATCAGCATCAGAGGCTGTCCGAAGGGTCGCGTGCCGGAAGTGGAGCCGCCGCTGCCGCGTCCTGATCAATCAAATTTCAACAACGATCACTGCGCATCGTGTGGCATTCCGATCCCTTCCGGCGGACAGTCCGTCTCTGAGTCTCACTCTCCACTCACAGTTGTTCTCTCAGTTGATCTCTCAGTCTCAAAGTTTGTTTTAGAGGGTTACGGAAATCGTCAAACTCAACGCACAAGTTCTCGTTAATAGTTTCGCGTTAGACTAGCACTGGAAATCTTGATTGTTATTGATGTTCTTCGGAGGGGGAGGGAGGAGTTAGGCGGTGTTCTGTTTTCATTAGTCGCTCCTTGTGTTATCCTTCGTTTTAATGGTTATCTTAGGTTTTTTTATGTAGCAATGTTCTTACTGTGATATCATAGTTTTGTTTCACAGGTGTTTACTTTTGTAAAAAAAAATGTGCGATTACAAACGGAAAAAATGAAAAGGGGGACAGAAGCGGTAATTAAATGATCGAAAGAAAGTCTTAAACATAACTGCTGTAATTAACCTAATCGCTATTATGATTACTAATATCGTTGTTATTTATTAATATCTATTACATTAATATTTTTAAATTGATTATTACGGTTACTAATACCCTCGTCATCATCATCATCATTAGCCGTTATTATTATTATAGTAGATATTTGGTCGGGCATATGACAGAAAGCTAATGAGGGGGTGATTTGGAACAGGAACTTGATAAGCTTTGATAAGCGCGAGATAAAAGTCAAGAGGGCGAGAAGCGATAAAATATTTCTCTCGTCGTCGAGGAGACACCCACGATGACAAAATCAGCCCAAAAAAAAACCTACTTGATTTATGTGTGATTCTTGGGACTTGATAAGTGCTTTTTCAACATCGAGCACATTTTAAATGGAGATAAAAAGTACAGTTCTTGTTATAAAAATAAAACTGTCTATTCGTTCGATAAGTCATTTACATATTTTATTAGTAATGTGAACATATCTTGAAGATCTAGAAATATTTTGTCAAAATCGCGTAAAAAAATGGTATAAAATATATGCACAGTTTATAGATCATTAAGAGTTACTGTTAAAATAATGATAATAAGTAAAACAGATAAAAATATAAAAGATAGAACATGTGATTGGGCAGATGGCATTTATCGTCCTGGGTGTGACAAATGTATCAAATATAACGTATAACGCCGTATTACTATAGATAATAATTTCGACATAACGGACTAAATAATATCAACAATGATGTCAGCGCCTTAGCATCTAAAAATCGGTCAAATTAATTGAAATGACAAGCAGAATACAGAATAGAAGAAGGGAAAAAATAGCAGTAGAAAAAGAAATAGGTGTAAAAGAAGGAGAAGAAGAAGAAAGGAGTGTACATTAAAGAATCGATAGATTACGAATTTTACGAGTCATGTCCCTGAAGAAGACGAGCGACTTTACATAAACACATAGAATGACTTTAGACCTTGGAACCGACAGTACTGGAGCATGGGCAACATTAAACACGCACACACATACACGTGCTTAGAAAAGAATAATACATAAATTCAATTACGTAACAGCAACTTAACTAATAGTCGAGAAAATAGGAATACAAGATAGAATTGTTACAAAGGTAGAAAATTTAAGACATCACGTATTACTCTCTTTAAAAAAAGTAGAAGTTTTGAATGCATTCGATGGTTTCTATAATTCTTCTTTTGTTAGTAGATTTTTATACAATTTGTTAAATTAAGTTTATATTCCTATCTTCTTTTTTGAGTATTACAGTAATAATAACTATGACACTAAAGAATAAAAATAATAACTTAGAAAATACTTATTTCTTTCACAGTTTAATAAGGGAGACTATTCAGTTTACAGAATTGAAATAAAAATTAGAAAATAGTGTACAGAATTATACGGAAAAAAAAAGGATTAAATATCGATACCAACTTACAATTAGATTAGACAAAGTAAGATACACATTCGAGAAGTATATTGCTCCAGTACTACGTCGACAGAGAGATATGCCCCAATAACTCCGGCACGTCTCGGGTTTACAAGTATCGATTGTCAAAATTGAACTATAGCTTTGAATATCGAATTCTATGAATTTTTCCCAGCGACGGATTACAGTCCATTCAGAGGGCGAGAGTCTTGTTCGAGATACGCTATTAAAAATTCTCGCTCCACAAACTTGTTATTTATTATCATATAATAAAGAGCTTGAAAAAAAAAGTAGTACCGTACTTTTAATTAAGTTGATAAAGTTCAACGGTTTAATAATTATACAAAAAGAGAATAAGGTGCAGCGAAACGAAACTCTGGAATATAAGATATGAGCGCCTTCGTCTCGAGACCCCGGCGAATGTCGCGCACGTAATCCGCCACTGTGCGTGGGAAAATTTTCGGGGTTCCGACGTACGTTCCAAGGTCGGCAGGAATTCTTGGTGGTGCGCCTTACCAGAGGTGGACGAGGAACAGGGATGGGAGGAGGCCCTCGCTGACGAAGGTGCTGCACCGGAAGGGGGGTGTTCTGCTGTGGGAGGCGTAGGTGGTGAGTTTGTCGAGTTTCCACGGATCTCGCCTGCCTGCTTCAGCACCTGGTATATGGCGTCCACGTCTGCCCACACGGGATAAAGAGACACAATGCAAAAGCGCACCAAACGGACTATTCATGGTTTTCGAATCACGCGCTCAATTTTCTCACATTGATCTGTCTTCTTCTTCCCTTTTTTTTTTTCGTTTGGCGTTGATAAATGATAAGAGATGGCGCGCGATAAACGATACAGTGGCTTTGGCAACAGCACGAACGAACGAATAATCCTCGCGAGTTAAATCGTAGTGCAGAGAGATGCTCCATGGGAAATAACGAGAGTTCTCTTTTTCAAATAATTCAACAACTTTAACAAAATCTTAATTTTATATTAATTTCTGTCATTACTTGGCATACTTCATGATAAAACCTCGAAAACGAATAAATGTTAAATTTTTGTAAAGAAACATTTTAATCGCTAATATGGAAGACTATTTTCTGTGTACCAAATTCAACTTTGTATATTGTAGATAGGCGAGCATTTTACTCTTTCACTACTTTTTAATATACAACAGTTACACAATCTCAGCGAATGAATGGAATTGTAGAGCAAGTTTCGAGAATATTGAAAAATTTTTTAGATTAAAAAGCTGAAATCTAATTCATATTCTATCAAATTACTCAATGAATAATTCTCCTATGCATAGGAAAGTGCATAATTCATTTTAATGACTTTTATTTCTCGAGTTCCACTGTTCTTTCTTTTCGAATCCATTCACTCGTCGCTGCACGTAGAACACGACAAAGAGAAATTGCGAAAAAAATCCCGCGCTGGCTGTATCTCCGAATGAGTTTCTAACAATTTTCAACTACGCGTCATGCATGAAGGGGGAAACCCGACGTTTCTCCCGCGGAATAGGGGGTGGAGAGAAAAAAAAACGAAAGATACCCGATCCAATCGGCGAGAGATAACAGGCTTATCGAGAAATCGACCGGTTCCCCTCGTTCATCGACAAAGCATCCTCGACAATGAGAGAGCTGTCGCGTCGCTGATGGCAGGGAGAATGGTGGGGGGAGGGAAGAAACCGCGTCGTGGTTCTCTCGTGGTGTATTTGACTCGTACTCACTGTGCTCGGATGATGCCGGCACCTCGTCGGCGGCCACTTGCGTCTTTTGTCGCCGTAGTAGCGGTATGCCGCCGCCCTTCTTCGGCGCCAAGCTCGGGCACAGCGCCGGCTGCACCATGTTGATGCAGTCCGTGTGCGCGTTCGCCTTGCAGGCGCGACACCGGACGCCCTGGCGGCTGTGGCCGCGCAGCACCTGACCGCACGCGTCGCACGGCGTGATCTTGCGATACGTGTACTCGCGCCAAGTGTGCCCGCCCTCGGACTCGAGGCTCTTCCTGCGAAAGCAATCTCCCTTGTTCACCGCTCCCTCGATCTCGCGAAACTCGACGTGCGCGTGCTCGCTTGCGATCGTGCTATTATTACCGTTCATCATACGTGCTCTTGCGGGAAGAGTGCATTAAATTAAATGGAAAAATGTACATTTCTGCTGTCGGAGAATTAAATTCGAAAGTAACGTTAATACAACGATATCGCGGATGATGCATCCCGTTTCGTTTTTACTGATTAATCAGATTTAAGGTCGAGAGACAAAGACAGGAAACCTTGTTAACACCCAAGAAATTCGATGCAGTCTGTTAGTACGTAAGAATAAACAGTAAGAGCAAAAATCAAACCCTCTCCGTTTGTTAAACAGTAAAAATTTTTGTGAACGGTGTTTAATGTGTGTCAAGTAACATCCATCTTGAAATGTCAGAAGTAGAAATCGCAAATGTCAATTGTTCACGAACAATCTGTCTGAAACTTACCTGGACATGGCGACGACGGTGGAAACTGCGTGGTACATGGTTGCCTGCTTTCCTCTTTATTAGTCGAGCATTCGCAAAACAGTATCTACGGTTATTCAAAGTCCCTTTCGTCTAACGTCTATGGTTCCCCTAATTGGGAAACTTACAAAGCACACGGAAGTAAAAGCATATATTAACTCGAACGTCTCGTCTTGAGAATTGACTTTGACAACAATCGTTCTGTAGGTATGCGAAGGTGCAACAAGAAAAACTTTATTTGCCCGGCGCCGTTTGTTTTCCGAGATGACGGTGTCCCCATTGCAAGTGAAATGTTTGACGAATGAATTGTTTGCGAAATACAAATACAAGCTTTCCTTGCGGAACTTTCGCATTTAATTCAGTTAATACATCGATATTGAATAAGAGTACTACGGTGACTACATTCCTATTTTAACGTTCTAGAAAATTTGAGAGAAAACTTCTAAGTCCCTATTGAAACAACGGGTGGGAAAGTATAACGATGAATTTGAGTTGTCTATCTACATCACGATAAAGCGATGACTAATCTCTGAAGAGCATTCGTTATTTCATTTGTTCATGCATGTGATACGTAGGATTCGCAAAAAAAACAGGTCTTTTTTTTAACATACACACTACGTGAGAGCGAAGAGGGAAAGTTAGAGTACATGATTTTAAGTAGTGCATCTCTTCGAAGTGGAATGTCGAGTTTTATGTTTTCATGTCGACCGCATATTTTTATTTCCCTTTTTGATTTATTGTTATTTCGAATTTGCGTATCCCACGAATGCATCCAGCTGCGCTATTTTCTACTTGAGCGTCGCGAAACAAAATTCAGCAAAGAGAAACACGGATGAGACAATCAATGCCGGATTTACTCGAAAAGCAAAAGTGATCCTCTTTCATTTCCGGGACTTGTATCGAAGTGTACATATAGAGAGCAAATATAGTTCCCGGTGTCGCCCGGTGTAGAAAACCATCTCCGTCGCGTCGGAAACTTTGTCGGCGTTTTTCGCGGCATGCACGTGGTGGAAATTGGTATTTAGTAGAAAGGAAATAAGTAGCTCACTTGTCGGATAGCGGCGGCGTCGTGGGCGAACTGGTCTTTAGGCTCTTGAACGCCTTCAGCCATTTCAGCTTGGGACTTCCGGTCGAACCGTTCGACATCTTCCGACTGGTCACCCCATCCGGACCAGCTTCCCCGCCCCCGAAAAGTTCTTTCTGTGATTGATAATTTATAGAAAATTATAATATTATATATTAAATATATAACATATTTAATAATTTTATTAACAATGTCTAATATAATATATATTAATACATATATTATTAATCTAATATAATATGTCTAATATAATATTAATGATTTTTAATTTAATGGCTTAATAATTTTATTAATAATATCTAATATAACATATATTTAATATATGTATAATT
>VBVQ01002323.1:0-12464 GCA_011636635.1 Tetramorium simillimum | reverse complement strand
AATATAACATATATTTAATATATGTATAATTTTTCCGATATTTCTTTTGTAGCAACTAACATTTAAAAAGATTTATCATTATTATCATGAAATGTATATGCCTTGCTAATATTGCTGAGATATTTTTTTATTTTTGAAAATATAAAATTTAAAATGCAGTCTTAAATAATTGAAATTTTAAAAATAAAAGACAGGATTTAAGAAAACTGTGATGTGCAAACGTTAAACCTTAATTTTTTTTATTTAATTTTGTTGAACTAGATCTTAACACACAGAATTTTATCTCGAGGTTTAATTATCAAAATAATTAAAGTTAGAAATCAAATAACTATAAATAAAACATTACGCTGCGCGAAACTTCCAGTAAGGAAATGTAGACTCGATATCGATTAACGAATCCATATCCAAAGGCGATTTAGGACATTCAGTACAAGTTTACGCTTCGTGAAACAAGAGAAGAGTCCGTTACCATTGCGCACACAGAATCATCCCTAAATGACGAACATGGTTACACGCTTCTTTGTGTATCAACTCGCGTGTTTATGCAACCCTATGAATGAATAAGGAGCAAGCCCTACAGACACGTGGCTCAGAATGAGTTTGATCTATATGAGTTTGATCCACGTGGGGAGTATTATCTCAGTGACTGTATTATTATATTATATTATATTACATATGCCGTCTATTATATTACATATGCGGATAATAATGATTGCGCACAAGATAGCGAGATTACGTCAGGTTCACGTGCAATTTTGATAATTTGACGAATGTGCGCTTTAATTCAATATCCCGGCGCATTTTCTGCCTGCATAAGTGAACCTGATAGTTGCTGCGTATAAATCTCAACATGAACAGCAGCTCCTTATTGATTGCAAGTCTAAAAAATAATTTATAAATCACAAGTGCGTTTCTTTTAAACGGCAATTATGTACTGAATTGTATGGCTGCATTTTCGTAGATTCCACAGGATACAAGGATAAGGTCTTCTCGTTCTGCGATTAAGAATTTCATCTCTGCCGCAATACGCGCTTAGCAACACGTTAAAGCCTGAAAATACGTCAATACACCGCCCTGGTTGAAATGTTTCTATGGCGATACCACGATTCGCCCGTTTTCCACTTTATATATTCATTGACAATATGTGCATGTCAACTTTCATTGATCCCCGTGGTCATTGAGAATATACTCGGCCATTGTTCACTGTCGCAACATTAGCCTCTTTGTGCTCGAGTCCACAATGAATAACTCCTTATCCGTCTAATAGCACAACGTTCCCACGTTCGCATAATCGTTATATAAACTTGATTAATACATTAATATATGTTTTTCAATTGTTTTTAGTTAATATTACGATTAAACGTAAAATGACGTACGTTTAATTTAAAATGTAACAAAGATCAATAGGTAACAATATTGTATCAATATGAAACAATATCACTGGGTAGTCGAATGATAATATTCTTAATATTATTAAAAATCAGAGATATCAGGAGCACTATCAGGCACTTTTCAACCAGGGCGGCCTATTCGTCGAGCGAGTCCACTGAATCATGCGGCATTCTCGGTCTAGCGTGCTGGGAACGATATTTCACCAGAAGGAAAAAAAAATACTAACGACTCGCGTGCGTAACGTAGTCCACCCCATCGTTCAGGCTGGACGCGATCACGATTCGATATAATTACGACGAGCAGTGGTAAACGGCAGCGCGCGGCCAGACAGCAACGATCCTGCTCGCCTGACCTGGATAGACGGACTCTCTCGACGAGGCCAGAAATGGATTTTCAGACGCTCGTGCTCGCCGATGACCCAGTTGCGAAGGCGCATGTCGCGCGATTGCGCGCGCCAGTATTTATCCGGCGTTTAGGCTAAAGCGCACCAGTGAATGACCAATCGCCAGTGAATGGCCACAGACGAGCCTCCCACTTAGGAAACTTTCGAAAAGCAAATTGTTTGTATTTATTAACGTCACACGTTTCAAGAAATCGCGCCTTTAGGCCGAGTTTTTTTTAGGCCCGGCACCGCGTTTACGCTTCATTATCGCTTCAGTGTCTTTTATGCGGGATATTTTTCGCTAAAATTACTTTACACTCACAGTTTTACATTTAATCCTCTTCAGAGTGTACAACAATGTTTCTTTCCTTTTTAAAATTAATTTAACCTTTTTTCGAATTACACCATTATATGCATTTAATCTATTTCAGAAACAAAGCATTAACAGAATTGAATTTTCCATGGAAAGATAAATCCAATTTGCCAACATATTTTAACGAACGTAGGTTTGCCCGTGATATTTATAACCGTGTAAAGTAACCTAATTATTTTGCAAACGTGAGATATCGTGCTACTATCAGTTTTCGATTATTATCTTATTAATTAGTTACTTGAAGACTTGTAATTAATACCGGCGATTTCATTATCTTTAACAGTCCTTTTTTTTATCAATTCTGGATGGCGCAATTTTCACTTTAAGTTAATAACATGCGAACAATTGAGCAGCACTGATGCCATCCATCCTGTATACTGCACATAGATGAGGCTCGATGCCACGCGCGGTTGGACAAATTGGATGAAATGGAGAGAACGCGAGAGATAGATGCCTGATCAATTTTAGGTCCTGAACATAGAGGCATTTAATAGAACTATCTATCCTAGAATTTAATTTGAGACAGAAGTCTTGTTCCTCAACGTATATTTTACTTCGCATAACATATATTTTATTGTTGTTCCACATTAGGATTGCTATTTGGTTCCACAAGCAAATTTCATAAAAAATTATTTGAATATATATATCTTATTATTATATTATATCTTATTTTCCACAACGCGTGCTATTGCGAGAACTGGCATATACATATTACAGCTCGCCAGATCACGTTTTGAAATGCGCATGTCGTGTAATAAATACAAGCTTTTTGCATCGGGACGAACAAAATAATAGATGCGGTATGTCAGGATTAGAGACGAATAAAATAATAGATGTGCGACGGACATGTTTGCGTAATGTAGCGGTAACTAAGGAAGAACAAAGTATGTGCATACCTGTGCCTGCACCGCGGCTAGACGCAGTTGCGCCACACCGAGGTCGAGACGCTTCAGAGAAATATCTTCTTGCAGCTCGGCTACTTTCGTGTAAAGATTACTCTCAGCGCTCCTGCAATGGAAGTGATAAAATAACTCTTAACCTCGTGTTTTTCTTCTTAAAAGATTAAAAAACTGACGTATTTCCATGCAAGCTACCGCGCCGACCGAAACGGGTGAGAAATAAAGCTATAAAGATAAAAAACGTTCAAAAGTCGAGAAGCAATCTAGATTAACCTTTTCTCGTAGACGGTAATAAAAGCATACTTGAATAATACATACGATGAAAAATACACAATTCAAAAATAATGCAGATGATGATGAAATTTATACGGATTTTCTTCAAACGTTTCCTCAAAGTTTATCACAAGTTGTAATAAGTTATTATAGACACTCGACAGAAGCCAAAAATTCTTATCTTAAGATATAAAATTAGATCCAATTAATAAAAGAAAAAATTTGGAAAGATAAAATTAATTTTTTACATAAATTAACGCGTACAATTTTTCAATTAAAATTTTTACTGCCATTCGTAACCAGTGCTATTAAAAATTTTTACAACTAAATAAAGAATATTTAATATAAAATTTTGAATGACATCAATAATTAGGTCATAACGTGAAAGTAAAAAGTGCACAATTTATATTATCCATGAAAATAAAATTTTATTTTATATACAACATTTTATCATTATATATTTATAATAATGCAAATTTTACCGTGACATCTATCGCAAGTCATATAAAAATTACTGGTCGGACAACGTGTTAAAAAGAAATTATCTTTGGGCAGACCGTTACGCTCGTAACTCCGGGTTACGGGTAAATGCGCGGTTGCATAAAGAACAACCGTGTACGTACTTGCGTTGCATTCGCACGAGAGCATCCAGAGCGTCCTGCAGACGACCTATTTCCTGGCTGAGACCGTCGTAGTCCCGTTTAAGATCCTCCATGAGCGGGAGCGTGCTGGCGCCCGTTGGCACCAGTTCGTCCCTGAGCGTGGGCATTTGACTGATTCTCTCCATCGGTATCTGTTCGGGTGGTGCTGGCGCGACGTACAGGCGTCGCGGCGGCTTCCGCGGCGTCGCGTTCACGGACAGGTTTCGCGCCAAGGCCTTAAATAACGTTACGTTGCTTTTTTGAATTATTTGACATTATGCCCCATAACCGGGCGAGCACGAAAATGAAGCGCGGGAAAGCGGGATTGGATAAAATATACTCACGAGCGAAATAACTGCGAATAAATGAAAAGTGGAATGATATAATGCGCGATACATATGTAACGTAACGTACGGCACGTTTTGCAAATTTATGTGGGTCATGCGTTCCAGCTTTAATATCTCTTTTCGTCGCGAACCCACGTGTATCGAGGGTCACGAATTAAAAACCCCTCAACCGCGCGACGATACGCGAGATGAACTTCGACAAAAGTATTCGTCACGTCACTGTCATCGTTTCCGGCGTCGATAATCTCTCGAAATGCGATAGGTGGATAGGGAAATGCAGTTAAGTGACAAATCGTTATTTCCGACGAGGACCCGCGATCCAACCGGACGGATTCAAGGAGGACAAATCAGTGAAATACCGGCGTGTTTGGTCAGCCGAACAAGTTAACTCACCGTACACATACACGCGCCCGCGCGCGCGCGCAAATTGACGTACACAGGCAACGGCGATCTCGAGCGGCCAATATCCTGAACGCGTGCCCCCACAGCGAACATAACCGGCTTTAATCAGGCGGCCTGTTTTCATTCTGTCTCTCTTCTCCGAATACCGACGATTGTAATCCGTCATCGGATACCTCGCCACCCCGAAATTGGATATATGCTCGGCACATCTATTTGCTTGCGTTGATCAATACATCCGGAATACGTATAATACGTATCGTCGTCGGGCATCGGATCTGCGCGCGATCGATCGGTTCCGATTGACGTATCGGGCCGCGAGATTGACACGGTGGACGCTCGCCGTCACGTCGTCAACTCCGTGAGATTCGGCCTCGCGCGATAGGAATATAAATTAGAGACGATGATATATATTTCCTTCTCTAAATTTCTAAAACCACAATTCTTGCGGATACCGCCTTCCCGTAAGAAATAGTCGGCGACGAACTTCACACGTTATTTCTTTCAGCAGGACAGAAATATTTTGTTTCTATCGTAATGGTATACTTGGGACACTGCGTTGCGAAACAAAAGGGAGGAAAGAGAAAGTGGATATGCCACTTCCATATCTCGCGGGTTCCATAAGTCTCTTCGGAAGAGCGAGTGTAGGTACCTGTAGATCATTGGACGGTACAACCGCCTGCGCTTCCTTGGCCACGGCCTGATAACGTTTCGCCTGTTCGCCGGATCGCTCGCCGGCCGACTCCGAGATCCCGGCGACGCATTTGCAGGCCAATCCGCAAAGTTCCTCGTAGACCTCCGCAATCTCGCCCAGCAGCCCCGGCAAACAATGGAACTGATAGCGCTCGGTAATAGCGTTTGTAGCGCGTAGCTGCAGGATATAGGCGTTGTGCGACTCCAAGTAAGCGCGCTTCAATTCCTGCTCGGCGCCGCCGCCGGCCTCGTTGGTTAGCAACGCGGCGTAGGCGCGCTTGTAATCCAATCTGGCACGCTGCAACTTCTCCTCCGTCTTGCTAACTACTTGCTCGTAAGCGTCGCGATGGGCGAATACCTGAGGAGGACAGTATATACACGGTATAGATCGCGCGCAGCGAACGCGAGAGAGAGCGGGTGAGACGATGTGACCCGGGAGCTCCTGATCGAGTTGAAATGCCATTCGAAATGCGTAACGTTGAAATCGAATAATCGAATGGGTCGCTTGGGAAACGTTACCGTCCGCGTTCGCCAATTGCGGCAAGCTCTTGTCCCTTCCTCGTAACTCGATATCTAAGCAACGAGAGCCTTGTCGCGATCGAAGTGTCTTTTGATAGTCTGAAATAGCAATTGCAATTGCGCAAGACGACAATACCGCTGTTAACACGTCGTCACGGCGAAATGTTTACACAAATATAGAGATACGTAAGGAGTAGTACGAGGCGTGTCGATAAATGAAATTACTTTGAAGTATCACGGTATTCGCGAATTTATTTACGAATGAATTTACAGGGGAAAAGAAATTCGCGAGGCGTATAGAGATAAGCTCACCTTCCTAGATTGCAGCTTTCTGTGGAAGCTCGCCTCCAAGGTGGGCCTCGACAATTGCTGCTGCAATACCGCGGCCAGATCGAGGTGAGAAGCTGCATCCGCCTCGACCTGCCGTAGCAAATTTTCCCAAACACGTCGCATACCGCCGACATCGATTCTCCCGTCGCCCGATCGACTGCGAAATTCGTCGACCAGACGTCGTACGTTTGCCGAGTGGCTCTCCATCGCGGCGCCCAGCTCCTGGGCGAACTCGGAGACTATTCCCGCGGAACACACAAAAGAAAACGTTATTTATTAAGGTTTTAATCTATAAAGAACGGCGTTCCAAATCGTGAGATTTAGCTCCTTGATGGAAAAGTTTGGCGTTTGTTATAATCAATAGTCAGTATTATGCAAGGCATATGCAAAAATATAATGTTAAGAAACAAACTTTGAAAGAGTATATTTTTTTATCGTGCATTTGAAAAAAGTTACAGAAATTTAGTCACAAAAATTTATTTTATATATGTATATATTAAATTTATTTTTATTTATTACATTATTACATTATTATATAGTAATTGTTATTAAACATTTATAGTAACAAATTATTAAATATTATTAAATTGACATTGTTAAATGATAGACAACTTTATGTGACATTTGTATTAATATATAATATTTATTTTTCCATTTAACACTTGCAAATACAATTATTTCTGAAAGTGATGAAATTTGAGATATCTCGCGAACCGGTGGCCGAAAAATAAACAGTTTAAACGGAAATTAGAATTCCGAACCGAATCTTGTTTTGGTAATAGAAAGATCTGCCTTGGCAAGTTCAGTGGAATCTTGCAATTTACGATAGCAAATTCAAGTGCAACGACGTGGTTGCAGTCCTTTACCGTCTACATCGATTCGATTTTCTCGTCAAAGGCATCGCTGCAGTCTTGACACATCCGAATCGACGTCCCGAGAGAGACTTGGCGGTCAAAAGTAAAATTACGTTCCTTTGTGTTTTTCCACCGTCGATGAAAATCGGCTCTGGTAAACGTTATTTTGGACATATCTAGAGTGACATTCGGCCGTGAAGAATTCAATATTCGCGCCGTCTTATCCAATACCTCGTGCGGAGAACTTTGAAATATCCTTTTATGGGCGATCGAAATGACCTCTTCGCGTTCGAGAAACGGCTCGGGGAAGATCGTCAAAGAGCGTGTAGGATCCTCTCTCGGGTCGTTATCACTACCGTCGTGATAGCGCCCAAGCCCTTTGTGGGATCTCTGCTTCCTGGTGCGGCTTATTTCCTCGCTTCGATGAACCGCCTCTTTATCGGAATCTCGCGTTTCGAAGAAGCAAAATGAAACTTACTGTGGAGCCATGATCCGAGCGGAATAATAACGAAACGAAGTTCTTTGATGCAAATTTTTTACTTAACTATACTATAAATATGTAATAAGCACCTCTCTTCTTAATCTGCAGCAAGAAGACACGCTTTAAATATTGATATTTATTTTAACATTATCCGTATTTTATATTAATTATTAGTATTTATATATTCATACATTTATATATATTCACATTATGCTGATTATTATTTATTGGTGGTATAAATTGCGAGATATTAATGGTTGGTGTTTGACTGAAATATTGAAACGATTAACTCAGATAGCCGAAAATATTATTCATGTTTAAACATTTTGAAATTTGTGTTTTTGTTGATGGAGTGTCACATATAATATTATTAATTATTAAAATCCTTCGTAATAAGAAGAACATTCTCAGAAAGTATTCTTTATTTTAAAAAGCAGCAATGAAGTAATTCGTGATTGAATTTTATTTCTATTTTTGTCATTTAAATGTCGAGTATTTTTATATTTATATATTAAAAATATTTTGAGTTATTCAGATATACAATATGTATATTAAGAATATTTAGAGTTATATCGATTCTTAACAATATTAGCCATAACAATTTTGGAAATTTTCATATATTTCACATTCATACTTGATATTCGAATTTATTTGAGATGCTCATCGTATAGTAAATGCGTAGAATCTTATACCGTTATGTCAAGAAATATCTCGACCATGGGAAGCGCACATTGTCGTTACTTGCGATATATCTTCGTCTATGTGTCGTTATTATTTTGCTAAGGGAGGCGCGAATCTGTCAAGGAATAAATCTTTTTTTTGTTGACACAGGAGTGCGTCAAATATTAAGACTTATATGAGCGTAGATCCCGACGGGAAACATTTTTCTTTATAGCGATGTTTATGATTGCTCGACGTGAGAATTTATCACAAAATTCCTAGGATTAATATTGAATATGTTATTTGTTTTTCATTCGGAGCCAAACAGATTCCAATAGTAAATTATATTTGTAAAATTATCATGAATATACGAACAAAATTCCGTTAATTATCTTCCTATATCAAATTATTGAGCTTAAAAATAGTGACAAGCTTGTACTATTTAAAAAAAATAAAATTGCCTAAAACACCCTTCTTGTGGTTTACATTTCGCCTCGTTACAATGATTGGAAGTTTAAAAATACATAGAAGCTTTCACGTCAAGTCTCGGGCAACGAAAATATGCGAGCAAAAAAAGCGTGTTTCGTGCGCAAATACACATTCGGCCTAACAGAAACGAAGCGAGAGAGATATGGCATAACACAATGGTCGTTCAAATAATCGGCTTATCTATATCTCCGACGTTCGTGTATTAATTCGATCCGGTGCCGCAATTTCGAATTGGCGAAAGTTTGCGATAAATTCGTGACGAACGAGAACGCGGAAGATAGAAATCCATGCCAACCATCCAGCGTGAGTTCACGGCAGCGAATATCGTTTTTCCTCGTCAAACAACTCAAACAAACGAAGGGAAGGCTCGACTGGGTGGCATTATTTCTCGAACTGGGCCAAGATAACCCGGGGATCCAATAAGGTGAGCTCTACAGCCTCCGAACTCTCCTGCTCTGCCATGGTTACCTACCGTCAGGTAATCCGACCCGTTTTTGTGAGCATTTCTCATTTAGCCGAGTGGTTTCGTCGTAGACGTCGTTATTAAAACGTTTTTCATTTGATGAAGGAAAGGTCGATATGTTCAATATAGATCATTTGAAAGAAACAGGAATTTGTAAAATAATACGGGAGATTGTTAGCTTTTGAAATCGATTGACAATAAAATGAATTTCTTAATAATAGTTTCATGCGAAAGAACAAATCACTATAAAGTTATGTAAAAGTAATCAATTGTTACATAAATAATTACATGTCAAATAGTAAAATAAAAGCGAACAGGTTTCTACAAGTAATTGAAATATAGTATCTATTTAATAATCTTCGGAAAATTAGCCATTGAAAAACGACAATAATTTCAATGTAGAAAGGAATAATTTCATTGTTGAAATTATTCCACATTTTTACAGAAAGATTTTATAATCCCTCTCTTCTAAGAATTTTCGGTTAATATCAACTTTAATTGCACTTACACAACGGAATCTCAACTTGTTATCAAGATGTGAAACTTTAGAAACTGTGAGCAGAAGACGGTGTATAAATAAATTATCGCACAGGGAAGAGAGGTCGCATTGCGTAATTTTCGAATAACGGCGCGCGCATCAAATGTATTATGCATTAATAAACGAGCATAGACCTATTTATGCGGCTATGCAAATGTATAATCGCCCATCAAGTTGCGTCAAGTTGCATCACGCGTGCCGTACCGTTTCCGAGAACAAATCCGTTGGAATTATGATAAAACCGGGTTATATCGATCCCCCTCATCAGGCATACCGTCGATAGTGATTTAAGCGGCATGAGCAAGGGGGACCTTACACGCGCGCAATATCGCCTCTCATTAGGACATTTGCATTAACCTAAGCTGCCCCCGTTTCGGAAATTACCGTTTTGGGAGAAAGCCGAGATCTCGTGTATAATACGCAATTTGTTCGCTGATCTCTCGCGTTAGCGGATTACATTAGCGCCCTGGAGATCGCTTAATCGTTTAATCATCGTTTCACCAAAGCCTGCCTGAAGGAACTTTATCCGATACATGCATAACGGGAGTTCGAACGTTTTCAGACCGAACAGCGATACGGTCAGATATACTTATCGACGAATTTAGTTCGGAATTGAATGTAATATTGCGATAGTAAAACCAATAATACATTGTTTTACATTGAGGCACGTACAGTGTGTTCCAAAAGCGTCTCGGACTGAAGTTTTAATTTCAGTACTAACAGCACGAATTTTGTCAGTACGTTAAGAAAATCTTTCGCAGACTTCGTGCAAAATTACAGCAGATTATGTTCAGATGCAGCGGAGTTAACGAACGTTTCGCGGAAACGGTGTTTGTGAGATGCGTTACTCATTGTAAATTGGACGTGAACGTGTTGCAATTAAATTTTGTTTTAAAGCCAGTATAAATACGACGAAAACGTTAGAAATGTTACAAACAGCCCACGGTGATGCTTCCCATGCGTCGTACGGCTGTTTTTGAATGGCATGACAGATTTGGAATCGGTGGAAAGTGATGCGCGGAGTGGTCGCATCACCGTAAGCTGTTTGTAACATTTCTAACGTTTCCGTCGCATTTATACCGGCTTTAAAACAAATTTTAATTGCAACGTTGTTCCATATTTACATCCATTTTACAATGAGTAACGAACATGTCACAAATACGTTTGCGCGAAACGTTCGTACTCTGTCGCATCTGAACATAATTTACTGCAATTTTGCGCAGAGTCTGCGAAAGGTTTTCTTAACGTACTTAACAAAATTATGAATAGATCGCGCTACTAGTATTAAAATTAATGCTTCACTCCGGGAATTTTTAGGACGCACTGTGTAAAAAGCACGCTGTTATTAGTACAAACCCGAAAGATTTTTAAAATCTATATGCCCGACTTTAAAATGAATAAAATATTCCTAAAAAACATGACGAAAATATTTCGTATTCATCTTCTATAGCATATCATATTTTCACACATAAAATTGTACTCACAAATCCATAAATTGATGTTTCTACTTTTTATTTTGAAATCAGCATCTCGTATTGCTGGGTTATCTGATATTGTGATGTGCAGTACTATTCGTCATCTATATTCGCACAATATATTAATGTATAATTGATAATATTATACGGCACGTGACGTAATATTGGTTTTCATCGAAATCAGCCTCATGGAATAGCTACGTTATACATATGCATCAATCCCGCGAGATTACTGAGGGAACATTATATCGCGTAACACATGAATGCGTGTTTTGTTACAAATATTCATTCCAATTCGAATTCTGCAGACAATTGGAAGTCTCGCGCGAGCCCCCTTTCAACTCTTAATTAAGCTTATTAAACTCCGTCCGATTATGTAATGTCTGGCGCTCGTAAACGTGCAGTCGCGATATGAGGAAATTGAGCTCCATCGTGTGAGCGGCGCCGTTGTTTTCCTCCGGCGGGGTTTCGCGCCTGTCACCCGCGCCCTCGTGACGATCAAAGTCGTCGTCGTCGTTGTCGTCGGAACTCTCGAAGTTATTTCTCCACCACCAGCTATTTGACCCTTTGTTTCCCCGCGCTCGAACTTTCCGGTATTATAGCTTCGCGTCATGAAACGTAGCGCGTAGCGAAATAATTTAGCGAATGAAGAAAACATCCTTCTGTCCGCGGAAATGAGATATTTCCTCTTGGCGGAGAGAGTTTCGAGCTCGTTGGAAAATATCCGAGTTGGCGCCGCATTGTCCACGGCGTTCCACTTTCGTCATCTCGACAAAACGATTGTGCTCGAAATCGGGCGTGGAAAAAAATTGCGTCGCGCACACTCACGTATGTACGGTGCACACCGGCTCGACCGAGGAATTTCGGTTAATTGAAGTCACCATAATAGCGGCTGCACCATTAGCGGGCCTATTTGCGGATTTGGTGAAGCATACCGCGCGACGAATAACCTGCGTGCTGAATTCGTCGTACGATTCGTCGTTAACTTGACGTTAGTCAGAAATTATTAAAGATCTCACGCATCTATTTTCTATTATATTTGATATCTAGTGTGTTTTATAAGAACACAAAGAAAATAATTTTATTACGCATTGTTATAAAAAGTATCAATAAGAGTCGATAAAAGAGTCAATAAGAGTATTATATGCACATGATACGCAAAATTGCATGCTAAGTTTTCGTATTAATTAAAAATTCGTAATTTATTAAATCTCAAATTTAGAAATGCCATAATTTCCAAATCTATTTTTTTAAAT